>LZPO01045395.1:23513-34957 GCA_001675575.1 Neotoma lepida | reverse complement strand
GCTTTTTTCTCACATGTGATAACCTAGTATTATGAATGCAATTCATTTTTACTATAAAGGTTCTGGAGGCAGCACAACTCAGTTCATTCTTATTCACCTTTATAAAGTGTGCACTGCTATTTGTAAATGTAATTCTTACAGGCTTACTAATAACCTCAAATAGTAATTCTTTACTATTTAGTTATTAATTAGAAGCTGTTTGACATCTTCAAATGTATTCATAAATACTGCATAACAGAAATCTCATGTTTATTTACTGCATCACTGTCAATCCTCCTAGAAGTAGTAGATGATTCCATCATTTTAATGTGATAAATGATAGTGAAAAAATAAATAGAAAACTTCAACCTCACTCTTTAATTTTGTATTGTGTGTGACATGGTGATAATTTGCCTAGTATATGGCAGGTTCTGGAGTCTTAGGATAGCCAAAAATAGTCAGGAAAACTCACTTTAGAAAGTAGAGTCAAGTGAAAGTTATGTAGTTAAGTTTATATTTTAATTATCATTAACATTTAATTCAGTATCCTGGATTCTAGGGTTTCTTTGTAGTAGTAACTCATTTAGACTTATTTTTAACTTGTCATTGAAGATTTACTAAAGGAATTATACCTGTAAAAAACAATGCACATTAAAGATTTGTTAGATTAAAGTGAAGGGGAAATGAAAAACAAGTCTAAGAATACATGCTAATGTATTGAGATTATCACAAAGCTATGTGCTTAGTAACAGTTTAAAAGTCTTTACAAAGTCAAACGTTTATCTTAGGTTTAAAGAAGCTAGAACTGTTCAGAAAGTACTTAACAGACCTGTAGTTCCAAATTAAAAAAAAAATACGTCTTTTACATAGTATTGATTATTGAAGTCTAGAGGGTTCTGAGGTTACGGAGGGACCAGTCTAGGCATTGTTTGGCTTGGCCAACATTGGAAAAGATGGTGTATTACTTTTCCAGTTGCTGTGACGGTTTATCTTGGCCAACATTGGAAAAGAATGGCGTATTACTTTTCCAGTTGCTGTGACAGTTTATCTTGGCTAACAATTTGAGGTTCCAGCCTATCCTAGAAAGGCACGTCAGTCCTTGTAGCAGGTTTAGCTGTGGCCACAGACCTACCAGTAAGGCAGTGGGGGTGAGGATACGTGTGCACATGCTAGTTCTTGGCTTGCTTTCTCCTTCTGTCGTGTTTATTCAGTTGGGGACCCCCAAGCCCTTGGATGTTGCTGTTCATTTAGTATGGGTCTTCCCTATCCGAGTCTGGAAATGCCCTCACAGGTATGCCTAGAATGTCTCTCCAAAATCATTCCAAATCGTGTGAAGTTGACAGTGAAGATTAGCAATCAGAATGGTTTTTCAAAATGAGTTAAAGGACTAGAGAGATGCTTAATTTACCAAAAAAATAGTATTTTACATATTGTTCAACTTACCTTTTTTGTGTTAGTGATATATTTCCTTGTCCATTTATTCTTACTGCATTTTTATTCTTGCATTTAATGCCATATTACTACATTATATGAAGTTACAGTTATATGTAATTTGTTAGTCTTTATTGATAATACTACAGATGTTATAACAAAATACCACAAACGGGGTAGTTTATAGAACAATTTGTTCTCTCATTGTTCTGGACCTAGAAATCTAAAATCAAATTACTAGCAGAGTTTGTTCCTTCTGAGAAACCGAGAATTAATCTATTTCATACCTCTCTTCTAGCTTATAGCAGAAACTGGCAATCCTTAAGGTTCCTTGAGTCCAGTCTCTGCCTGTACAAATAACATGGCATGGTGTACTCACTCTGTCTTCTCCATTATAAGGACACCAGTCACATTGTATTAGGGGCAGCCCTAATGACCTTATTTTATCTTGGTTATATTTCTAAAGATCCTTTTTTCAAGTAGGATTATTTCACAGGTATGAGGGTTAGGATTTCAAGGTAGCTTTCTGGAGGACACAATTCAGCTTAATATCATTATGTATTTTGACTTTCAAAAGAAAGGCTCAGTAACGTAATAAACATTCAAATGTGTCCTTTCCAGTTTTTATATAAAATAAGTTGTAAGGAAGAAAACTAGGACACACACATTAAAAGTCCCATGTGGGTAGATAACTGCCTAACTGCCCTCCAAACAGTTGTTACAAACTACATTTTCATCAGCACCGGGTATTTAAAAAATGTCTTACTGATGAAAGTCTCATTGTTGTATTTGTAGTTCTTGTGAAATTGAACAACTATCTATCTGTTGAGCATGCATATTGTTCTTAGGCCATTCATTTTTCTCTTAGTGATTTAGAAGAACTGTTTATGAGTACTGGATAATAGTTCATATTTTGGAAACTTGTTTACCTTTTGCTAAAATTATCTTGATGTTTGTGGTCACTCTATAAATCTTTAATTTTCCTATGGGTATTATCTTCTTAGATCTTTGCCCCCTCTGTTTCAATTTCAAAAGCTTTATTTTCATATGGTTCAAGGTTTGTGAGTGAGGGGCTCCAGGGCACTTACAAAGTTGTTTAGTGGCAGGAGAGGCTCAGGCATCAGCTGACTGCTACAGAGTTCAGGAGCCTCTGGTAGGCCTCCAGGACTTCTGGTGGTACTTGAGGATGTGCTTCTTAAACTTCCCCAGAGACAGCTGGGGCTTGGTCAACCCTGTCTTCTTGATAAGCTTCATCTCCTCATCTGGAAGTGGCTCTTGTGGAAGTCACAAAGATGAGAGATCCTTAGAGCAGAATCCAGGACAAGAAGGTCCAGAACGCCTTGGTTTGGTTGTTATTCCCCAGGGCTGCCTCCATGGGCTCTGGTTTTACCTCACTCAATCTTGAGAAAGCTTCTGTACCTCCTGCACAGCCCAGCTATGGAGCTGGTTTTGCATCTTGTGTAGACAATCTCGGAGCCATCTTTTCTTCTCAAGAGTCTAGGAAGAAGTGACCCATCCATCTAGAACTACATTGCCTGAAAGATATTGTTGCCCAGAGAAAGGCAGCTGTAGGGTTCCTGAGGGTTCAAATAACCAGGCAGTTTACTGTGGCCTCCACCTCTGATCATGGGTGATCAGCACTATGAGAGATAATCACAAATAGGTGGTGGTGGCCGTTTCTGGGGCTGGTGAGAAGGTACTGCTGGAGAGATTGGAAGGCAGTTGAGAGTTTAAAAGGAGGGAGTCACCATGGTCTGTTCTGTAGAAATACTGTTGAAACAATACACAGATCTAGGACCATGGTGTGAACTATCTTGTTACATTAAGTTTATTAATTAATTAATTGATTAAATATATTTAATAATTTATACTTTTTACCTGTTTGAAGTGGTCCTTGAGTTTCCAGGTGTACTTAAAGCTAATTTTACATTCTCTTCTATTTTCTTTAGCCTGCTGCTTGTCTAGTACACAGCTTCATAGCTGTATAGTGATGATAGAGCTGGATTAGAGTAAGGCTTTTCTTACCTCAGTGTTTCCTGTGACTTTATTTTGCTTGTACTTAGTACCCAGGAAAACTATGCTCTTTCTACCCATCACCAGAAAATAGGTTTGATTTATAATAACATTGGATTTTAGGTTAATTAGAAAGAATTGATACACTGAGGCTTCCTGTTGGTTTCGTTTCTTGTTACTGTAACAAAAAGCATTCTTAGGGACAAAGAATTTATTTTAGATCACAGTTTAGATTTCAGACTATCCTAGCAGGGAAGTCACGTCAGCAGATATTTAAAGTCACATTAGATCCATGTCACGAGCAGAGAGAAATCAATGTGTGCACACTAGCTGCTCCGCTTGCTTTCTCTACTGTACCCTAATTCAGGACCCAAACTCAGAGAATGGTGCCACCTACTTTGAGACAGTCCTCTCATACCAAGTAACTTAATTAAAACTATCCCAGTAGACATACCCACGGGCCAAACCAATCTAGACAATCCCTCATCTAGACTCTCTTCTCAAGTGATTGTAGATTGTGCCAAGTTGATAATTAAAGCTCTGAATTTCCTTTACAGTTTTGTAATTTTCTTAGGCACTAGCCATTTCTTTAAGTACAAGAGTATTGCTCAGATAAGCTTGTATATTTAAACATACATGTGTGTATACACACACTGCACTGCCCAGAGTTCCTGGTTTTCCCTAGTAGTAGGCTCCACATTAAGCTCTTCTCAGTGGCTTGAGTCCCATCCTTTTTTGTGCATAACTATATATGTATGTCTGCATTTCATCTAAAAGGAATCACTAGACAGTTTTATGAAGAACAGATATATCTATCTTGTGCTTTTTTTATTATGGGGTCTTAAATGGATGAAAAGTCAGCTAGAGTAACAAATCTAACATGTACCATGGCCATCAACAGATAACCTGTCTTGATTGTTCTGTAATTCTCCTCACCCTTTCCTGGATTGTTTTAAAAGGACTCTTCAGCGTCATATGTCTATCACCCAATCATTCTGTAAAAGGCTTATCAAGGTTACTGTCTTTTAAAATAATCAGTTTTTAGTTTCATTGATTTCTACAGTTTTGTTTTCTATTTTATTACTTTCTGTTCTGGTCCTATTATTTCCCCCATGCTTACTTTGCATTTTCCAGGTTTTCATAAGGTAGCAATTATTAAACTGACTTATGGCCTATATTCTTTTCTTTTTTATTAAGAAATTCTTTACTCATTTTACATACCAACCACAGATCCCCTTTTCTTCCCTCGTTCCACTGTCCTCCCTAATCTTCCCCCTCCCAACTTAACCCCCCTCCCCCATTCTTTCCTTCAAAAAGGTAAGGCCTCCCATGGGGAGTCAGTAGAGCCTGGTACATTCACTTGAGGCAGGTCCAAGCCCCTCCCCCTACATCAGGGCTGTGTAAGGTGTTCCATCATAGATAATGGGCTCCAAAAAGCCAGCTCATGTACCAAGGATAGATCCTGACCCTACTGCCGGGGACCCCTTAAGCAGACCAAGCTACACAACTGTATTGCTTATGCAGAGGGCCTAGTCCAGTCCCATGGAGGCTCCACAGCTGTTGGTCTAAAGTTCATGATTTCCCACTAGCTTGGTTTGGTTGTCTCTATAGATTTCCCCATCATGATCTTGATGCCCCTTGCTCATATAATCCCTCTTCTCTTTGATTGGACTCCCAGAGCTTGGCCTGGTGCTTGGCTGTGATCTCTGCATCTGCTTCCATCAGTTACATGAATTAACTGATAGTTAATTAGCTCTATGATGACAGTCAGGATATTCACCAATCTGATTACCTGGGTAGGCCATCTTATGCATCCTCTCCACTATTGTTGGTAGTCTAAGCTGGGGTCATCCTTGTGGATTCCTAGGAACTGCCCTAGCACCCTGTTTCTCCCTATTCCCATGATGTCATCTATCATGGGATCTCTTTCCTTGCTCTCCCACTCTCTCCCTGTTCCAGGTCAAACATCCTGTCCCCTTATGTTCTCATCCCCCATCCCCTACCCTCCATTGCTCACCCCTCATCCCCAGTTTACTCATGGAGATCTCATCTTCCCCTTCCCAGGGCAATCCATGCGTCCCTCTTTGGGTCCTCCTTGTTAGCTAGCTTCTTTGGAGCTGTGGGTTGTAGTCTGGTTATCCTTTGCTTTACATCTGCTGTCCACTTATGAGTGAGTACATACCATATTTGTCTTTCTGAGTCTGGGTTAGCTCACTCAGGATGATATTTTCTAGTTCCATCCATTTGCCTGCATATTTCATGATGTCATTCTTTTTTACTGCTGAGTAGTACTCCATTGTGTATATGTACCACATTTTCTTTATCCATTCTTCAGTTGACAAGCATCTAGGTTGTTTCCAGGTTCTGTCTATTACAAATAATGCTGCCATGAACATAGCTGAGCAAGTGTCCTTGTGGTATGATTGAGCATTCCTTGAGTATATGCCTAAGAGTGGTATCGTTGGGTCTTGAGGTAGATTGATTCCCAATTTTCTGAGAAACCGCCATACTGATTTTTAAAATGGCTGTACAAGTTTGCACTCCCACCAACAGTGGAGGACTGTTCCCCTTGCTCCACATCCTCTCCAACATAAGCTATCATCAGTGTTTTTTCATTTTAGCCATTCTGACAGGTGTAAGATGATATCTCAGAGTCATTTTGATTTCCATTTCCCTGATGACTAAGGATGTTGAGCAATACCTTAAATGTCTATCAGCCATTTGAGATTCTTCTGTTGAAAATTCTCTATTTAGCTCTGGAGCCTATTTTTTAATTTATTGTTTGGTATTTTGATGTTCAGTTTCTTCAGTTCTTTATATATTTTGGAGATCAGCCCTCTGTCAGATACGGGGTTGGTGAAGATCTTTTCCCATTCTGTAGGCTGTTGTTTTGTTTTCTTTACTGTGTTCTTTGCCTTATAGAAGCTTCTCAGTGGCCTATATTCTTATTTTTAAAAAGTAAGTATGGGGCCAGAGAACTGGCTTATCAGTTAAGAGTACTTGCTGTTCTTGCAGAAGACCTGGCTTCAATTCCTAGCACCCATATGGTAGCTCATAACTGCCTGTAACTCTAGTTTTAGGGGATCCAGTGCCCTCTTCTGACCTCCTTGGGCTTCTGCAAATGCATGGTACACATACATACATTAAGACAAATATACATAAGCTAAAATAAGTATTTTTTTTAAGTAGGAATTTATTGTCGCATATTTTCTTCCAAGTACCATTGTAGTGGGGTCTCATAGTATATCTAATTGACCAATAGTGCTCAAGGCTGCTTTACCCTTGCTAGTTTTCTACCTACTAAGCTCTTTGACTGTGTAATTATGAATAAAACTGCTTCATGTAATTTTTTTGCCTCAGATATTTTAAAACTTTGTTAGGTTTGTAAATATTTGCAATTGTTATGTCTTGGTTGAATTGACCCTTTTGTCATTGTGAAATGACCTCCTTTGTGCCTCATAATATTTTTCTCTAAAATCAGCCTTGTCTGAAATTAATATCACAAGTTCAGCTTTCTTTAGCATGGAGTTAGGGTCTTCCTGCATTCTTCTTCAGTCTCAATGTCTTTATTCCCGATATGTGTTTCTTGCAGGCATGCTAATAGTTGTCTGTAGTATCTGCGGAAGAATGGTTCGTTCCACACATAATATCTGTTCTACTGACTACTTTTCAGAGTTTTCTGTTACTAGTATTTTTAAGGGATCTGATAGTGATGTGCTTTTGTATAGATTACTTGATGTTTTTGTGCTGGGTGGTTGTTGTTTGTTTCTTGGGTATGTGGGCTTACACTGGTTTGCCAACTTTGGAAACCTTTCTGGCTTTTTTTTTAAATGCCACCCTGCCCTCATAGACTTCAGTTACATGTGTCTTGGACTGCTTAAAAGTTGTCCTGTACATTACTGCTGTTCTATTTTTTTCCTCTCATTTTATGTCTAATGGCTGTTACTATGTCTGTAATAAATATTTCATCTGTAGTTTCTAACTTGCCACTTCAGGCATTGTGTTTTTATATGTGGAAGCTTAATTTGGCTCTTATTCCATGTTTCTACAGCATGTCTAATCTTATTGTAGCTTTAATACATGGAATACAATATGATGCCCTTTACTGATTGTATCCTATGGCCAATTGTTCTTGACTCGATCTTGTCTTCACTGTGGAGCTTTGTTCTTGCCTTTTTTGTATGCTTGGGAATTTTTAATTAATGCCTACTATTTTAAAGTTTAACTAGCCTTAAATTTTTGATAATGTTGTTTTTTAAAATTTTTGTGTAGCTGTGTGTGTATGGAGGCCAGAGGTCACTTTGAGTCTTTCTCAGACACTTTTTACATTGTTTTTTTACTGAACCAGGGACTCATCTGACTGAACCAGGGCTCATCATTTCAGCTAGACTGGCAAGGCGTGAGCTCTGGGGATCAGCTTTTCTCCACACCCATAGTAGTGGGGATACAGAGAATGTTGCTATGCTGGGTTTTTATGTGACTGCAGTATACGTTTACACATTATCAAAGTCTGCTTTACATAACACTGTACTGCCTCATGGACAGTGGAGAGCCCTTAAAGAGTTTTTCTGTCACCCCCATATACATTTGCTGCTGTCGTAGTTACTGTTCTATTGCTCTTAAGAGACAGCATGGCCAAAGCAACTTATTATAAAAGAAAGCATTTAATTGGGAATTTGCTTACAGTTTCAGAGGGTGAGTTCATGACCATCATGGTGGAGAGCATCGTAGCAAACAGGTAGTCATGGTACTGGAGCTGTAGCTGAGAGCTTACATCCTACAGACAAGTTGAAGATAGAGAGGGAGAGAGACTGAGACTGACNTTGGCCTTTTAAACCTCATAGCCCCCCAGTAACATACTTCTAAGGCCATACCCAGTCCTTCCCAAAACAGTTTTGTGAACTGGAGTCCAAGCACTGACATATGTGAACTTATAGGAACCATTCTCATTTAAATTGCCCCAGCTGCCATTATTTTTACTTACTTAAAAGGTATAATCACTATTCAAAAGCTGTAGTCACTGAATGTTTCTTTTACTAATCAAATTATCTGTTGTTACATCAATTAAAAATAAGAAAAATAACACATTACAGTTTCTGTTTAGCATCCTTTATACATATTTGAATTTCTGTCTGTTTTGGTTCCTTTTCTTTTTTAAAATAAAAGTCACATTATTGAAAATAATTTACAAATAAAAATATCATGTAGCTATATTAATGTAGCTATTTAAACAAGCTCTTGCCCAGACNCAAAGTCTATACATCTCTCTCAATGTTGGTTCCTTTTCTTATATCTGTGACCATAAGTGATTTATGTAAAGAAGGGTTTATTTTGGTTCACTCCCTTAAGGATATAGTCCATCATTGGAGGGAAGTGCCATGGCCGCAGGCAGGAACTCAAGGCTGATGATCATATTACTTCTCAGAAAGCAGCGCTATGAATGCTGCTGCTCATCTTTCTTCCTCCTCGTTATGTCATTGGAGACCCCAGCCCATAGAATGAAGCCTCACCCCAGTTAACCTAATCTAGAAAATACCTCACAGGCACGCCCAGAGTTATGTTTCTATGGAGACTCTAATTTTTTTGCATTTACTTACTTACCTTGTGTTGGGGGTTGGAGAGAGACATGGTGAGTGTGCCTCAGTGGATGTGGCAGTCAGAGGACAGACAGTCTTAGGAAGTCAGTTTATTCTTTCTTCCATATGAGTCCCAGGGATGGAATTCAGGTCCTCAGGCTTGATAGCAGGTGCCTTTAACCCACTNAACCAGTTATGCAGCCCTTTGTGGAGGAGATTCTAAGTCTCAGCAAGTTGACAATCAAAAGTAATGATCACAGTGGTCCTATTATTTTTCTACTCTGAAGAACTTTTAACATTTCTGTAAGTCAGCCTTGCTGATAGTAAATTCCCTTAATTTGTGTTTGAAAAACTATTTCTCCTTTGCCTTTGAAGGACAGTTTGCTGGATACAGAATTCTGGGTTGAAGAAGTTTTTACATTATAAGTACTTCATTATTCTTACTGTTTGCATGATTTCTGAGGACAGTTCATTGTAATTCTTGTCCTTATCCTGCATGAGAGAACATTCTTCAGTATGAACTCTTACAATTATTTGAAGCACATTTAGGGAACCTTAACTTTTGAACCTATCTAATTATCATTATATTTTTTATTTTTTGAAAAAGATACAAGGAAGTTTGTGAGGCTTTTTTATCTCCTTGATTAATTGTATTGACTATAATTTCATTTGTGGCCCAAAGCTATGCTCATAGTACATGCCCAGTCAGTGACTATTGAATTTGGCTGTCAGGAACCCACTATTGGAATATGTGAAGATCAGAATTAGTTTTGTGCATGTACTCATATACATCACTAGAGGATTCGTGTTAGTGTAGCATTTTAAACTGACTTTTGGTATTGTTCCATAAGCTCTCTCAGCCCAACCTGTTCGTTTCTAAAAACAAGCTTCTTCACAGAGTGCTAGGAAACAGCTCAAAGTAATCCAGAAAGTTATGTAATACACAGCTGTGAGGTTTTTGGAAAGGCTCTGATAACAATCAAGTGACTTATTTTAAAAATTACTTCTTTCTCATTAAAAACAGTGCTCAGTATTAAAGATTTACTATGATGATAGCCATATAGTGCCTGCTAGCCACTAGCCATGTGGCTGTTAGTTGAAAGGTGATTAATTCAGTGTTCAGTAAGATGGAATGTGCTCTGAACTTCAAGACTGAGTACAGAAAGAATGCATCATGCTATACCATTACACTGTTTAATGTTAACATTGTAGGAACTTTGCTTTTATTTAAATAATGTTTGCTAAAACTTACTTCGCTTGCTCTGTTTACATAGTGACTACTTAAGTATTTGAACTCTCTTATCTGCCATTTCTACTGAGCAGTGCATACTTGAGTAGGTTGCAGAGTAAAGTCAAGATCAAAGTAGTAATAACCTATAAACTCTTATGCAGATGTAGTATTTATATTTTTGTCAAGGCCTTATTAACAGATTTTGTTATGCATGAATTACTAAATAAATAACTACCCACACATGCACTTACTCTCAGCTGACACACCTTGGAGGCACACTCATCCATTCTTTTATGGACATTGTTTCATGTCAGTGAGCATGTCACTAACAAAGGTCATAATTAACATGTGGACTTAATGCTTCCTGGGGAAAACATTAAGTCCATGCATTTTAACATGGGTTGTGTTATAGGGAGGTATGAGGTATATTGAGGGGTGGGTAGTGAAAGCTGTTTTGAACCTGTAACTCTTCTGCCTCAACCTTCCAAGTTATTGGGATTACTGGCATGTATCCCGTGATAGACTTCAATTATTTTACAATGATAATTTTCAAGAAATAGGCCTGCCTAGTTAAAGAACTTTCAAAATTTGACTTTTCTTCGCCAAATTGTACTACATGATAAGTTGTGCCTCTTACAACGACATCCTAGTATGTCCTTTATAGTTCTTGATAGTTCCTAAGCCCCATGTAATTGCAATAAATATAAGGAACAATATTCTTTTATTTTATCCTAATGAAATATTCAGCATTTTAAAACATTTACTAAATGCTGGAAATGCTTTTTCTGAGCATTCTTAAAGATACCTAATTTTAAAATGAAAATGAACAAATGAGGTAGATATAGCAATATACTTCAATCAAGTTTGTACATTTTTCTGATAAAGTGAGGAGTCATGTTTCTTTCCTAAAATGGAAATAAAAATAGACTAATATTTATTGTTAAAAGGAACTTCTCTTTAAATTAGTTACTTTGAAGTAGGATGTATCAAAGAAGGGGTCAGTGTTCTGTGATTTACTTTTACCCCTTTCATATTAAGACACTCATCATTTTCAAAGTTAAGCTGTACAGGTTGGGTATGGTGGTGCACACCTTTAATCCCAGCACTCAAGAGGCAGAGGCAGGCAGATCTCTGAGTTTGAGGCCAGCCTGAGCTACAGAGCAAGTTCCAGGATAGCCAGAACTACATAGAAAAACCTTGTTTTAAAAGAACAA
>LZPO01045395.1:1071-21358 GCA_001675575.1 Neotoma lepida | reverse complement strand
TAAGGTTGTCTTAGCAATTCTAGGTGATTTGAAAAGCCATCTAAAATTTAAAATTCATCTCTTGGACTTTTTCAGAAGCTGGTGTTTTTATTGGTGTTGTGATAATCTACTCATCAGTTGAGGAGAGCAGCTATTATAAATTGCCATGTCTTCTAGTTTATAAACGTAGTAAATCTCAGTATTTACTTAAAAAATGGTTGATTGTTGGTGTAGGTGGTATTTAATTTATTTTATTTTTGTTGCTAATATAAGGTATTATACAATGTATTGACTGTATCCTTTAACCTAGCTAAATTGAACAACTAATTCTAGGGCCTACTGAGATGGCTTAGTGGTTAAGAGTGCTTGCACCTCTTGAAGAGGAGACCTGAGTTCGATTCCCAGCAGCAGGGGATCCAGTTACACACTAAAAATAACTAGTTGTAATAGGTTTTGGGTGGGTTTTATATTTTTTAATCCACATAACCATGTCTTCTATGAAGAATGCACTTTTACGTCTTTTCTGATCTTTGTGACTTTCATGTATCATTCCTACTGGATTTGTAATAAGAATACAATTGGTAAGACACACACTTTCTCGGTATAAATGGGCAAAGCAACATGTGTCTGATTTCCTCCATCAAGTTGAGGAAGCTCTGTCTTGTCATGATTAGGTGTTAAATTTTGTTCCATCATTTTGTCCCATTTCTTGTTGTTACTGAGATGACGATACTATTTTTTTCTTTGTCCTTTTGTTGTTAATGTGAAGACGTAAACTATTGAGGCAGCTTGTATTCCTGGTAAGTAAACCCTACGTGGTCATTATTACTGTTTTTCTGTGTTGGTACAGCATTATGGGCTCCATTCTGAGTCAGTTTGGTTTTCAGACTCATTCTCTTCAGGTGATATTTCTATGACTGAAAAGATTAGTAAACATGTCTTAATTTCATCTTACATGAAACCAGTTNNTTCTAGGGCTAATAATTAAGACATGCAAGTAGTTTCTCAGCACTGCTTGATACAAGTATTCCATGCTAAATACTTGTTAATAATTTTATTGGGATTCTGTACAGAAGAAAATTATAAGATGTTTTAAAGAAGTAGTTTCATTTTCTTTTTTAGAAATACCCCAAAGTAAATTAAAAGCAATGCTTTATAAGTATAAACAGGACATAAATCTCATGTTCTGCGTTTACACATTCTGTACCTAGGTATGTATCCTCAGTGGCAGTGCACTTGCCTAACAGGCCTGAGACTCTTAAGTTCAATACCCAGCACCACAGGAAGAAAATAAAAATTACATGTTTTTCATTTAATTCCTTTCCTTCCTTTAACATCAATCTTTTAACATCAATCTGTATGTTAATAGGTATCAGGCAAGAAGAAATCATGAAGTAGAATAAACTGGAAGTACAGTGACTCTGGAGGGGCTATTATGATACAATTTCCTCTGGCAAAAGGATGTGTAAATTTCAGGTCTTATTGATAAGTGGTATACAGCTTAGGGGAGAGTTGAAATCTTTTGATCCCCTTGTAGAAAGTAGGATAATAAATATTTTCTGTGTTGGTGTCAAACAGTGCTCAGCATTGTGGGCTCCATCATGAGGCAATTTGAATGTCAACTCCCTTTTGTTGTTTACTACACATCTGTTTTAGTTTCCTCTTGTATAAAGTTTGCTCTTTCTAGGGTTGCTAGTTAAATACGAAATACAAGTCAAGTTAAGCAGCATAGACAGGATGCAAAGGCATTTTGTTAGCATTGGTTTCTTTCAAGAGTTCAGAAGTAAAAGAATGTGTGTGCTTTAGGAAGTCTCTAAGAAGTGTAGTGTTAGGTAAGGTATTTTTTTAAACAAATAATGAAACTGACTTTGACTGGCTTAATCAGAAAGGAATTTATTGGTCACCAGAGGATTTCATGGAATCCAAAACAGAGGAACAGTAAATCTTCAGCAACAGCAGAAGGCTGGGATGCTCTGAACAAAACAGCAGGAATCAGTGGAACCTTCATTAGCTCCCTACATCACTTCCCACAACCCATCACTGCTAGAATTCAGTTCCTGGGAGGTGAACTGAGTTGAATGGGAAGAAGGAAAAGGAAGAAAGCAAGCTCTTGCCTTTATTCAGTGCCATTCATGATTCTCTTATGTGTTATTTGCTCTCAGGTTAATGTCACTTCTCCCATGTCCTTCCACTCTGTGTATATGGAAGTCCAACAAATTAAACGTGGTTATGCATATACTACATAGGTACTTGTCTGTGACTGTCTTTAAGGGCTTGTATAATAGTTACAGAACATAGAATGGCAAGTATAAAGTTAGAATGCAAAGCCAATCAATTTTAACTGTGCTGGTTAATCACATTTAAGAGTTGAAAAAAACATGGCCTTCATTGTAGATGGGCCTTTCCCTGTAGAAGACAAAGCTTGCTTGTGACTGGACGCCTCTGTGGCTACATAGCATGGCATTAAGGAATCCTCACTTTTAATTTCTAAGCATGCAGCTCAAAGGCTATTTAAAATTTTCCTAGATTGCAGTTTGTCAGAAAGATGGTCTTTTCCAAGATTAATACCATGATGTGACTCAATGAACAGGTCATTAAGTTTTAGAAAGCTAAAACATCCACCTGATTTAACAGCAGAAATAGGTATGTAAAAATTAACAGTTTCTATTTTCTTAGTCTGCAGTTCTCAGCTGTTCCTCCCCTCTTTAAACACATGCACACACAAAAGGACTAGGTAGATGGTACCTGGAACTAGGTGTTTTCACCTTTATGCTTACTTGGGGCAAAGGCAAATGACTTATTTTCTTTCACCCTCTGTACATTTGTTAACATACTCTTGCCCTTCATTTTACATCTTTCTTTCTTTGTATAACCACCTTTATCATTACTTAAGCACCTCTCATCTTTCCTTTATTCCTTTAAAGCCACTCTATAATATCCTGTTGTATAGCTAAACTGGTTTGTTTAATGGATTAAGCAAGTATTTTTCTTGGTNATAGAGAAAATTTCTGTTGTATCAATGATTTTGGATAATTTTAAGGTTCAAAGACTTAAATTAGTAAAAGATTTTTAAATCCCTGATGATTTTGCTAAAAATCTTTCTAAAATTTATTTACCCTTGCTTAAATAGACCAAATACTTCATTGAACTCATTTTAACACTTACATGATAAGACTACATTGTCTATGTAAACACTTGGATACTATCCATTTTATGCAATATTTACTTGGTCCGAAGTCCTTTTTTTCTTGTTGGACACAACCTATCTTACGGTGTTTTTTGAGTGCATTCTTTTTGACTATGATGACTTGGCTTTTAGGGTTCTTGCTGGCCAGTTGTAACCTCTTTTTATATATACTGTATGTTATTTTGCTTCTTTAACATTTTAGCTTCTGTAACATCTCATCCCTCAAGCTTCAGTTTTGTTGTTGGAGCATGGTTGCCTGTGTTTTCTGAACATGGCTGTAAGGTGGAGGAAGCTCTTGATTGTACCTTGTTCCCAGAAATTGCTAGTGTCTGTGTCCCTGGTGTGAAAACCCTGGCTGGCTGTACCAGTGATCATCAGTTTTTCCCCAAATGAAATTAGTTTTGTTTCTGAGCATGTTTATTTCTCCATGATAGCTTTTTGTCTCATCTATTTCTTGGTAGAATTCCCCCACTACCACATCTCTCTCTCTCTGTCTCTCTGTCTCTGTCTCTCTCTCTCTCTCCCTCTCTCTCTCTCTCTCTGAAGATAGATTTGTTAAGTATGCTGCAAGAAAGTAGAAGCAAAGGCATAGCAGAACTGCCTCAGAGAGGATTGGTGGAAACTATCCTCTTGGTTTGGAGAGCCCACCAGGCAACTCCTGAATACAGTCTCTGCCATGCAAAGGAGGGGAGACTTGCTAGGTGGACATTTGTTGGGGGGCAGAGACTGGGTAATTCTGTGATAACAGGTCATAGTTATTTTTGACTGACTGCACTCAGTTATATCATTCAACTACTCAGAGTTGGACCTTGGTGGTGAAGAAGCCTCTGTTCTGCGTTTAGGGACTCTTTCTGGACAAACTCAGACTGAAAACTTCCTGGTAGGGGCTTGTTCTGTTTTCTCCATTTGCAACTGTTGTTCTACACTCCTCCAACAGAGTAATCAACTCAATTTGGGGAAACTGATTGGATGTGTTTTCTTCAGTAGTTCCTTGGAATTGAGCAGGGGCAACACAGGGCCATCCCTACCTATCATTTGTTAACTCTGACAAGGGCTCTGGGGAACTGTCAAAAGAGAACTATACTTTAGAATGCTTTCTTAGCTGGCCCAGGAAGCTTAAGGGATCTGGGAATTCCCATGATGGGACTTAATAGGCTTGTCAGAGAACCATCTGGAGATGAAACTGTTGAACCTGGTATGATGTCCATCCTGGGCAAGTGCTTGGTGAACAAAATCAGTCTCAGGAGGTCTGACCAGAAGAAAAAGAGAAACTACAGTGCTCTAGCCTGTGGCAGAGTCTAGAAACTGTACTGGGAGTAGCAGAAGATTAAGAAAGACAGACACCTTTCTGGGTGTTCTAGGAGCTTAAGAAAGACACAAATAACATAAAGCTGGGATCTGGTGGGTCGTGCATTTGGATGGAGATGCACTGGCTGCTTGAATATGCATTATATTTACATGAACAAGGAAGCAGGTTAGATAATCTTTGTGGGGGTTCTCTATAGGGGAATAGCCTTTAGGGGAACATGATCATGTAGTCATCTGGACCAGGAAGCTGTGGTTCCATCACATACTGATTTTAACTAAAAGGCAACTGTTTGTCAACATCTCTACTAGGACCAGGGAAGGCCTTGCCATTCCCATCTGAGGCATTGAATCCTTGACATGACAGTGCTCATGTCATGAATGCTCATTCATACTGGGACACACTCCCCACACTGTAGGGTGTTGTCCTTATTAGTTGTGTTAACTTGATATAATCCTAGAGTCATCTGAGAGAATTGCTGAGATCAGATTGGCCTTTGAGCATGCCTGTAGAGTATTGTCTTGACTGTTAATTAATGGAGGAGGGTCCACTGCTCACTGTGGGCAGTATCATCTCTGGACAGGTGGTCTTGGGCTGTATAAGAAAGCTAGCATGAGCCTGTGAACAAGCCCACGAGCACTGTTCCTCCATGGTTTCTGCTCACGGTCTTGCTGGAGATTCTGCCCTGGCTTCTCATAGATACGGACTGTGACCTTCTGTAAGCCAGATAAAACTTTTCCACAAGTTGCTTTTGGTCATGGTATTTGTCACAACAATAGGAATGAAACTAGAACAGTTATAAAAAAGTGTCTGCCCTGCTGCTCAGTGCACTGTGAGAACAGAGATTGGCGGAGAAAAAGAAGTCAGCCCTTCTGTAGAGGTTAAGAGCGGTAGGACCACCCTATTTCAGGACTTCAGATCCCACCAGAGAATTGCCTTGGCCGGAGATCCTGGGTTACTGATTATATAGTTAGGTTTTTATTTTCTGTGATAAAAACACCGTGACCAGAAAGCCACTTAAAGAAGGAGTTTATTTTGGCTTTTGATTTCAGAGGGACAGGTCCATCCTGGCAGGGAGGCATAGTAGAAAGCAACAGGCATGGTGGCTGCAACAGGAAGCTGAAAGCTCACATCCTTAGCTGTAAGTCTGAAGCAGAGAGCAAACTGAAGTAGGACAAGGCTACATATTCTCAAAGCCCATCAACAGTGCCATCCTTCCTCTAGCAAGGCTGCACCACTGATACCTGCCCATACAGTGCCACCAAACTGGGGACTAAGTATTTNAATACCCAAGCCTGTGGAGGACATTCCTCGTTTAAACTACTACACCAAGGGAGGAGTGCTCTTCCACTGAAAGGCCTGTTAAAAAGAGGCCTGGTCCCAGGGCTACAGGAATTATCTGTGTAACAGCAAAGCTTAGAATATAGCAGTTACTCTGGCCCCTGGCCTTTGGGGTCACCTCGAATGTCTCCAGGTAGAGAAAACAGTTCCTAAAGGAGACCAGATCACTCACCTCTTGGGGTGGTAGCAGGCTTGAGTCAGGAGAAATGTAAGAGAGTGGAGGTTACTGCTTCTTACTGGCTGCTAATGTGGCAAGAAGTAGTCAGCCTTGAGTGGATTTGCTCATTAGACCAGAGTAGGGAAAGACGATTTTACTTCACTGGAGGAAGCGGCAGACAAGGGCTGTAGCAGAACTTCCTAATGTCTTGTGATTGGAGCTGATGAAATTGTTCTGTTAGACAGGCTTATGTTGGGTATCTTCTCAGTAGGTCAAGTACTAATGCTTTTTGTTTTTAGTATTTCTTTTAACCTTTGTATAATTGCATGCCATGTGCATGTAGGGTTCCCATCTTCAAGGAGATGACAATCTGGTAATAAGACCTAAGCGAACAGATTATGTAATAAAGATGATACGGAACAAGAACACAGAGCACAAACCTCTCCCAGGCTAAACAAGGGTATGTGTCTCACATTTGGGAGCATATGCTTTGAGAGGAAGGATCAGAACATGAGAGAAGACCTTGATGACTCCTGATTCAATTTCCTGTATCTTAAGCTCTGTGAGAATGGGGCTGCAACATAAAATTATTTTTATGATTAGAACCTAATTATTTCCCTTATCATTTTGTGCATACTCTATACTTATCAGACACATAGAAATTCATTTTAATAAGGGCCACCAGATTGGTAGAAGATTCATACATAACTCTAGTTAGATGGGGAGTTATGAAAATAGTTTGAGTTGAGGAAGAGATGACCTAATAAGTAAACTTCTTCAGGGTCCATCTTTGTAGAAGGTATCATGTTATTGCCCTTGCATAGTAAGAAGCATGCTGTAAGTTGGGGAGGGCTGTGTATCAGTAGTTTTGTCATTAGCTACAGCAAATATGCCTGCCACAGAGCAGATGCTCTATAGAAATGCAAACAAGAATAAAGAATATAAGTCTGTGGGTGGGGATTGCCAAGAAAACAGTTAGACTCAGTAATAAGTGTTTTCTAACTTAGCTGCTAAATAGCAAAGTACTCTCATTGTTGAAACAGAATGGTATTTCCCTGAGTCTTGAGCCTCCAGTACTGATAAATCAAGCAGTTAAGCAAATGCAGTGTAATCACTAAAAAGATTCTTACACAAATAGGGAAGAATCCCCTCCTACAGACACCCATCCCTGGCTCCTACCTGTCNTTATCTAGTTGATTTTGAAATCGCTGGCTGCTGTTCCCCTAAGTGGATGAGGTCACTCGGTGTTAAGAGTCATTTCAGTAAGTGTGCTTTAGAAAANGGAACATAGTGGTTTAGTTTTTTCTTTAGATACACAATTCTGTTTTTCTGATTGCATCGTTTTTGTCTTAAGCCAATGTAGGCTTTGTGTCTTGAAGCTTATACAATTTGGAGGGACTCCTCAAGGTATTGAGGTGAAATACAAAGTAAGCATCTTTATTTAGCATAAGAAACAACTAGAACAAATGAGAAACAAATTCAAAATTCAGGAAAAAAACCTATTATATCACTCTTCTTATTTATTTATTTATTTATTTATTTGTTATTTTTTTGGTTTTTCGAGACAGGGTTTCTCTGTGTAGCTTTGCGCCTTTCCTGGAACTCACTTGGTAGCCCAGGCTGGCCTCGAACTCACGAGATCCGCCTGCCTCTGCTGGGATTAAAGGCGTGCGCCACCACCACCCGGCTCACTCTTCTTATTAAGTGGAAGTGGACTATGTGCTTTATGATGAAATGATACCAAGCAGTTTGACTCTGGAATTCTGCAAAAACCAAATCCTGCTAGCAGCCACAGTGCCGGCCTTTCTACTTTGTTGTCCCAAAATGTTCCCACAGGGAATGCATGAGAGAAGCAGTAGTACTTACGTGTTGTCAGCCTATTTTCCTTCCATATTATCAGGATTTAAGTCCTAGCTGGTAATACTAACCTTTGCTGAGCTGAGTTAGAAACCCTAGGAGACCACCTTCATTCCCTGAAACTTCTAATCCAAAAATGGGGATTTACCATAATCCAACAGACTTCAAGAGGGAGTCAGGGAAGAGGAGGCAGAAGAGGAGACAGGTGAAAAACTTGTTTTAGACAGATCCACGAAAGCTATAGGAAAGGGGGAGGGAGACTGTGCCTGTGCTCATTAGCAGTGTCCTCACCCACTGTGCAGATAGGTGCTGGAGTCTAATGGGTACAGTACCCCCACCTGTGTCTCCAGGTGACTGTCTCTCTAATGGGAGACTCAGGAGACTACAGCGAGCCTTGCCATTTGTAGTTACAGTGACTGTCATTGTGGGTTCGGATAATTCTAAAAATCTGTGCAAGGTGATTTGTAGTCTATGAATTTGCATGTTAGGCGCCTCCTGAGACTTGAGGTAAGGGTTGTAACTTTTGAATAATCTTGATCCACTCAACATATTCCTGTCATTGTGACTTATTTTTGTCTATAAAATGTTTTGGGTTTTTTGTTGTTGTTCTTCTTGTTTGTTTGTTTTTTGTTGCTTTTACTTTGTTTCATTTTGGTTTGTTTTACTTTGAGTCACTGTAGTCCTGACTGTCCTGGAACTAACTCTGTAGACCATGGTGGCCTCAAACACACAGAGAGGTCCGCCCTCTTCTACCTTCTGAGTGCTGGGATTAAAGGCATGCACCACCACCACCTAGTTTACAAAGTGTTTTTTAAAAATGGCTTCTTTCCACAGATCTGCTCTAGTAATGATAGTAAGGCCTAAAATTTTTATGATTTACTGCTAATTTAAAGTACATATCTCTTATAACTAAAATAGAGAAGAAAGCTAGAACTGTTTATTACAGGTGCTAGGCTCTTTAGTATAAGCAGTTTTCAGTGTGTGTCACCCATTGCCACAAACAAGCCACCTTACTGTTTTATGACTTAAAACAGTGTAAATTGATTTCTCACAATTTTGCAAATAAGCATCTAGACTTTGATCCCTGGTTTTTAGAGCAACCCTGCCTTCCAGAAAAACAGATCACAGTGTACAAGCACTTTCCAAACTTTGGTTTATATGCTGATGTACTTTCGGTCAAAGCAAATGATAGGGACAGTTACAGAGTGAGCAGGAAGGAAGACAGGTGGGAGAGCTTGACTAGTGGGGCACCAGGGGCCATTACGAGAACACTGTATCTCCAGTTAAGATCACCAAACTGTGTGGCTGTTTATCTGTCAAAACCGTGGAGTTAAGCTGAGTTTGCTGTTATTTTAGTAGTTAGTCTGGGTTTTTCCTGCCCATGTTTCCTTCATACCCAGCCCCACCCAGCGCCCCCAACTGTCCTAGCACCTTCCTTGCTTTGTTCCCCCAGGCTGTCCTAGCACCTTCCTTGCTTTGTTCCCCTGACCCATCTATTTTCATCTTTTGGGTAAAAAATATTTTAGGAAGCCCTTCCATGATAGTTAGGTTTTTATCTTTTCCTTGCATTACCACATTTTCCCTCTGTAACAATTACAGTGCTCTTAGGCTGCATGCTTCATGAAGACCAAGTCTGTACAGTTCATTTTTCTTCTTAATTCTGCTTTGAGTCTTGCCTTCACCTACACTTAGTACCATGCATGGAGTAGATAGATACTTAAATATTTGTAAATCAATATTCTTCCACAGTAGATTTTACATAGCTAGTATGCAGTGATGGTTGGAGGTGAGTTTGCCCATTGTGTCTGGTCCCAAGTTGGTGGCTGTTTTCGTCTGGCTTCATTTTCTTCATTTGGTCTTCTATTTGGTATTTTTGTTGACGTCCTGCTTTTCCTCTTCCTACCTCAGCTTCAGCTTTACTTTTGTTTTTATGTTCTAAATTTCCAGATTCTGTTTTGAGGTTGATGTTGAGCAAAAGTAGTATTTATTTTAAAACTTCTTCATTGAGATCACTTCTGAATTACAAGAATTCAACCAAATATTTTGTATTTCTTTACTTTTCTGCTTCTATACACATAGAGCAAAGTTTCAGTCTCGGCAATGATGAGTTTATTTCATGTGAAGGTGTCAGGCATTGTATCAGTATCAAAATTAGAACATGTAATTTTTAATTTAATATTTGGAACAGAGTATGGCTAAACTGTAAGTACCAGTTCGCAAAAATATTTCAAGTGCTGTGGAAAATTACAATGTTTTACTGGGTAAGAAATCAATATGGAAAGTTAGTCTACCTTGGAGTGAGATGTGTGATGTAACAATAGTAGTAGGTACACAAGAAAGTTCTGGAAAAACAGAAGGAAGAGCAGGCAGGCAATAATTGTAGCCTGCAAAGCGAACCCTGCAGTTTAATAGTGCTTTGCTGAAGGGCGGTGGGAAGGGAATCGTCTCACTTCACAGGGTATACCTCCCCTCTCATTGCCTCTGACAATGAGAGTTCTGAGCAGGAAGGCATTGCTAAGTTAACTCAGTGCTGAGCTCTCTGGAGTGCGTACGGTCTGATGGTTCTGGTTCTGTAAACTTCATTGTAGTACATTTGTCTCTCCCTCTGCTTAAAAGATTCATGGCTTTATTGACTGTTAAGAAATGGATTTCTTATTCCAAAGCACTTGTCCCTAGGTTGTTTTTCATTAGTATCTTCTCGATTGTGAAAGACGAGTCATATAGTTGATTAACTTCAGTTACTTTAAAGGAATGGAAGGAATGTTTGTACAAATTTAATTAAGCCACTGTCAATCTAATTTTTTAAGGGGTACTTGGTGGTTTATCTTATTGTCTGAAATTTATATATTAAATTTTTATGTTCAAGCTGTTTTTACATATACTGTAGTTATTGTGAATTAATCAGGAAAGGCTTTATAAAATGCTATAATGTGTCATTTTTCAAGCTTTGACAGCTTAAAGTAGAAAATGGAGTGGATAAATTTATACTGATCCCCAACTTTTGGAAATAGTTCTGAAAATTGCTTATTATTGAGTTTTCTTTAAAGTGTCAAACTTATGTGTGGAAAATTATAGCATAGTTGAGTCTTCATTGCATAAGCAGATGTTTTAAACTTTTGTTGTTACTTTCTTTGTGTTTGCACACACATCCAGATAATGTTCTGCAGTGTTAGTATTGATGCTTTAGTAAAGGGGTTCCAACAGTAGGATTTCAACCTCTAGGAAGAAGATTCTCTTACTTTTCTGAAGCTGTTACTTTTGGTAACATATTAAATAGAGAGAATGTCAAGTGTCTTGGTATTCCGTTTTGTTTTGTTTGTTTGTTTTCTCCAGAAATGTGTCGGGGCAGCACTATATCACCTGTCTCTTATACACATCTAGATGTGTATAAGAGACAGGTACTCTCTTTCTCTGATGAAGTTTTCTTTGCTGAGGGTGCAAGTGGTTCTCAGCCTTCTTAATGCTGTGACACTTTAATACAGTTCTTCATGTTGTAGTGACCCTCCAACCATAAAATTATTTTCATTGCTACTTCATAACTGTAATTCAGCTATTGCTATGAATTGTAATGTAAATATCTGATATGAAGGATATGATATACGACCCCCAAAGGGGTTGTGACCTACAGGCTGAGAACTGCTGGTGTAGAGGCAGGCAGCTTCTGGAGTTGTCAACCTGTAACTTTGCTACACAGCAATGCAGACCTGTCTCCATTGGGCCAGTGTCTACCCCTATTCTTCAGTATCATCATTTAAACCAGGGTCCTGGAGTACAGACTTTGTGTTCCCAGGTTATCTTCATAATTTTTAATAATGTTTCCTGTGGAAATCTCCCAGTTCCCTACATTAAGCTTAAGTTTAAAAAAATGTTTTTAATTAAAAATACAACATTGAGCACTGAAACCCAGAAAATCTTTATGAACTTTGGGTCCCTAGTAGTATACTGATCTTACATTCTTGATTTTGACATAATTAAAGATTTATTTATATAATAGTACAAAGGAATTCTTTTGCCAGAGGGCAGCGCCCAGACATAATTAGATGATACCAAAATACCACACCTCCAAGTCTTAATATAGTCTGCTAAGTTTATACAGTGCCACTATTTTATTGAACTTAGACATAATTACTTAATCAGATCCTGATTTTGATTTATTTAGATTGCATGTGTTTAAAATCCCATGATTCATGACAATGGAAGGGGACTGGTTGGAAAGAAGAAGATCATTGGGAATAGGGAGGGCAAAGAAGGGTTATAGTAGGTAAATATGATGAAAATACATTATGTGCCTATATGAAAATATCATAATGAAACCCATTATTGTATATAATATATGCAGATTAAAACTAAAAAATGACTCATGAAGTAATTTACTTTTATTTTACATTGAAAAATAGTTATTGGTAGCTAATTCCTCAAATTTTGGTTTAGGAATGAAATTAGTGGTCTGGAAACTGTTATTTTCACATTTGTTAGTGCTGTCTTTTTGTGAGCGCCACTTGAAGAGAAATAGATTAAATAGCTGCCTTAAAAAAAAAAAAAAGACTTGATTCAGAATAAGTGGGTTGCATTGGTTCATACCCACAAGGTGGCAACAGTACCCTGGAGTACCTGTCAGCCCAAGATGTCCCTTGCAAGTGGTGAGATAACTCCTCCACAGCATCCAGTTCATGGGAGATTCAGACAGTGGTGAGTTAGATTGGTTTTTGTACTCTCAGAATAGCTTTTTAATCCCTGTACTACCTGTGCAAGTCACTTTAAATCTTTGCCATGGTTTTACCATTTTTAAAAGAGGAGGTATCATCTGTCTTGATATGCTTCTTTTTAGTAATCCTGAATCTTGCTTTCAGGCTTGATTTAGTTCCTTTGCTATAAAGGGGCAGTTGTTTTATGGAAGTTAGTCTCTGAATAGAATTGTTCCACTGTTTAAATGTTTGTGTCCTCAGAACGCAGTGTGGTTAAGGAGATGTGAGAATATCCCCTTAAGTCACACATTTCAGCTTTCTCACTTAGCAGTTTATCTATCAGACACGTTATTAGTGGTGTGTTTCTTGAGTGTAATGTGAAGTTAGAATAGCAGTAATGATTACATGGGGTTAGTATTTTTCAATGCATGTTTCCAGATACATTTAAGAATCAATAAATTACTTTTTAATAATTATTGGTATGGGTATTATATTAGTTATAACTTCAAAAAGAAATAACTAAAATAATGCAATGTTTATTGTGTTCTGTTTCTGGAAGCTAGCTCAGTTGAGTGGTCCTGGCTTGGTGCTTTGGGAGTCAGAGCATCAGCAAGGGCTGTGAGTCCAGTTGTTTTGAAGGTGGTAATGGTTGTGCATTTGGTATTTTTTGCAGACTATGTCTTCGGCAGTGGTGCAGTTATATGCAGCTGATCGGAACTGTATGTGGTCAAAGAAGTGTAGTGGCGTTGCTTGTCTTGTTAAGGACAATCCTCAGAGATCTTATTTTTTAAGAATATTTGACATTAAGGTAAGTTTTGTTTTGATTACCTTTTAACTTGTAGGTGTTTATCTGTCTTGGTTATAGTTTACTTTAGATGTTCTGATTGTCTTATGTGTGTTTAAATTGATAAACTAGAGGAGTGAAATTTATTGTAGATCGTTAATGATGTTGGAACTGAGTGGGAACCCAGATAAGGATATTGTGACCTCCCTCTTGCCTATGGCTTTGTTTTCTGTCCTTTAGTTGTCTGCTGTTAGACACGATTTTGAAATAAAAGTGAAGCAAACAATTCATTAGTTTTACATAACTTTTATTACAGACCTTTATTGTAGTTGGTCTGTTTTATTACAGTTCTTACTATACTTCAAGTATAATTAAACATTACTGTAAGTATGTTTTGTACAGGGAAGGCTGTACTTAGGTTCTAGGCAGAGTGGAATGTCTTAGAATGTGTACCTCCACTGATGAAGGTTGACTGCAGTAGTGCCCTGAAAGTAGCTTTTATTTCTTACCAACACCAAGAAGCACTGTTTCAAAACAGAATGACTATACAACTACACTAAGAAAAAAGAAATGTCCACTGTAGTGGTCATAATATATTTATAGCAGTTTTTTTCATATTTTTTCTTTCATTTTTTAATAAATTATACTTTATCCACTTATGAACGTTCATCAAAGAACTTCCAAAATATTTACTCTTCATTCTTCAGAGACTATTCATTCACAAAGTAGGCCACCATGTCATATCTTAAATCCCAGTGCCCTCTTGTATTCCTTGTGGGCCTCAATGAGATGTCCACAGTGTTCTTTTTAAATGATGCACTCATTGCCTGCCTTCTTCAGCAGCTTCTTCTCTTTAGCCTCAGGTTGGGCAGGCACTAAACCCAGTACTTTCCATCCAGAAGCAGTGATGTAAGTCCATGGGCAAAGCTCCTAAGCACCAGCCAGCCTGAGCTTTCAATTTTTCATATTTTAAATTTGTGTTGTAGGTGGAGTCTTGGATTTCAGATATTGGGCAATGTTTACATTTTTCTCACTATTTAATTCTGATTGAAGATAGCCATTGCTTACTACTCATAATTAGCTACCTTTGACATATAGAATAAATATTTTTCTTACACTGTGGCTGTAGATATAGCAGTATTATGTAGATCTCTCATCTCTTGTTTAAACTTACTATTGCACAGCCCAGAGTAGATGTCTTTGATTATTCTGCATCTGTAAATTGAGGAAAAGAGCAAAAGATATTACTGCCATAGCCCAAAACTTGGCTAATAGAGCTACACACTGGTCATGGGTGCATCTCACTTGTTCATGGTGGTATTGGTAATCTNGTGAGCCTAGTTATGCACTTGGCTATGTGGTGTACTTGGAAATGCTTGCCCTGTTGAATGAAATACCCTTGTACACAGATTTCACTAAATTGTATGATGCTGTATTATATATGTTATATGTATATGGCATATATATGTCCCTAAAAATTTTTGTTTATAGAAACAGTTCCTTTAATGAGTTGTCTACTTTTAATCCTAGAGTTATTTTTTAGTAAATTTTAACTTTTCCTCTTTTTCTAGGATGGGAAATTACTGTGGGAACAAGAGCTGTACAATAACTTTGTATATAATAGTCCTAGAGGATATTTTCATACCTTTGCTGGAGATGTAAGTCCTATTTTCTTTTTGTCTTGATAATTACTCTACTGGCTGCTGTCCCAGTTATTTTTCTGTTGCTGAGAAGAGACACCATGAGCAAGGCAACTTATAGAGGAAAGAGTTTATTTGGAGCTTACTGTTTCAGAGGTTGAGTCCATGACTGTCATGGCAATGATCACAGCAGCAGGCAAGCAGGCACGGCTCTGGAGCAGTATCTGAGAGCTTACATCTGACCCACAAGCAAGAGACAGAGAAAACTAATTGGGAATGGCACAAGTCTTTTGAAACCTCAAATCTCACTCCCAGTAACACAGCCCATCCAACTAGGCCACACCTCCTTAATCCTTCCCAAACAGTTCTACTGACTGAGGACCAAGCACTTAAACCTATGAGCTTATGGGGCCATTTTTGTTCAAACCACCACAGTTGCCTTTTTTCAGTCTACGTTATTTATAAAGCTCTGTTGAAATCAAACTTAATGGTTTTTTTTTCTGAAGACATAGTATTCAGTTTCTGCCATGTAAGGAAGCTTTTCTAATAGTCTTACTTTACCGTCTCTGGGCTTTTTTTGCTTAAAAGTTACTTAAATGATAAAGTGATTTTTTTTTTTTAACTGTCAGAAAGCAAAACTTTCCTCCTTTGAAGTGTGCTACTGTGGGTTGCCATTATTGTTGTAACATAAACCTAAATTCATGCACATGCACTTTTTGATGGAAATATTTCAGACTTGTCAAGTTGCTCTTAATTTTGCCAATGAAGAAGAAGCAAAAAAGTTCCGAAAAGCAGTTACAGACTTGTTGGGCCGACGACAGCGGAAGTCCGGTAAACATTTCCTTGCTCTTCCTTTTCCTTTCTGTACATAAAATGAGCCAGCAAGCGGGTTACCAAACACATGTGAGTCATTGGCTGTTCCTGTGTAAACTGTAGAAATCTCTCTCCATTTATTTATATGCACACCNTCTATGGCTAGTTTCTGTCACAGCACAGTTGAGGTGTTGTGACAGAGTCCCTATAGTCATCAAAGCCTGAAATATTTATTGTTTAGCCCTCTCTACAACAAAGTTCCATGATATCTGCCTCAAAAGAAATATTTTACTCCAATAGCCTTTTTTGCTGATGAAATTCTATGTTCACTTACTCTTAAATTTGCATTATTACTGGTATTTTTAAGCAAATTTAAGTATTTTGTGTTTTGTAAACAAATACTTTTAAGACACTTAAGAACAAATAAGCAGAATTGCAGACTAAGTCCACAAACGTACACTGTACAGTCATAAGGAACTTAATGCATAAGACAACTCTTAACATATATATACCAATTAGGAAGTGATGCAGAATACTGTAGAAGCTTAAATTAATTAGCATAGAGCTATCGTTTGACAGCTGTCCCCAGCCTTGCTGGAGTGAAGTAAAGGCTGATTAGAAAAGGTGAGCCTCCCTAAAACTATCCTGTTAAGCATATCAGTCTTAGGGGTCTCACAGGAGTGAAGCTGAACAGATTGCTTAAAAGTAGCCACTCTGAACATCCTTGTGTACTTCTAAGGGTACATGTTACCCCAGATTGAAGATAAATGTGTTGTTTCCCAATAGACAGAGGAAGGCACTGGATCTGGAAATAACAGTAGAAAAGAAAGTACTATTTTATGTATTTTTATTGTTTTTTAATGTGTTCCAAGAAGGAAGAGACCCATTTGGTATAAGGAGAAAACTCCCCCCAAGTTGCCCTTTAATTTCCACACATTGTCTTGGTCTCTCTCTCTCTCTCTCTCTCTCTCTCTCTCTCTCTCTCTCTCTCTCTCTCTCTCTCTCTCTCTCTCTCTCATGCACACACACACACAATTTTTTTTAAAAAATCTGTTGAGATAAAGTAAACCAAGCTGTTGCTTCACTCTATCTTCTATGTATGATGAATAAATAGGATAATTAGGGCCCTGCAATTATACAGTCAAGAGCAGCTTACTTCTTGTCTCTGGTTCAGAAAGTATTTAATGTTCTGATGCTGAAACCTAACCTTCAGACATAATGGCTCAGTGTCTTTGTTCTGTTTTGTTTTTGCACACAAACATCCCTTTCGTATGTGATGTGCATGTTTGTGTGTGTATGTATGTGTGTGTATGTATGTGTGTGTATGTATGTGGTGTGCATGTTTGTGTGTGTGTGTGTGCATGTTTGTGTGTGTATGTGTGTGCATGTTTGTGTGTGTATGTGTGTGCATGTTTGTGTATGTTTGTGTGTGTATGTATGTGTGTGTATGTATGTGTGTGTATGTATGTATGTGTGTGTGTGCATGTTTGTGTGTGTATGTATGTCTGCATATTTGTTCCCAGACGGACCTGGTGTGTAGAGGATGAAAATGGTGTCTTGTGACTTTAGGTGGCATTCTTGATCCCTTTCTACTTTATGAGTCAGGGTCTCTGTCTGAATGCAGAGCTGCTCAGTTCTGGCTAGTCCAGCTAACGAGCTTAATTCTGCCTCCTGAATGTTGGGATTATAAACCACACCTGCAAAGCTTTTTTTTTTTTTTTTTTAATGAATTCTGGAATCCTAACTCCAGGCCTCACACTTGCTGGGCAAGCACATTATCCAGAGTCCTATCTCTCTGGGCCTTCAGTGTCATTTTTAGTGAGATTTTGTGGTGGTCATCTAGTGGACTTTTGGGAAAACCTTTAGACAGGACAAGTGAAAATGAAGAAAAATTGAAAGTGAAGAAGTGAAAGAGAATGCAAAGCACTTGTTAAAAATAATTCATTTGAAATAGGTAAGTTCATGATGCCTTTTACCTAGTATAGGAATTCTGCATATAGTGGCTATCTAAACTTTGAGGTAAAATGTTTCAGTTACATAGAGAACATGATGTTAAGGACACAGCTGAGTTGGTCACTGATGGCTGGCTCTTCATACTAAGTCAAACCCTGTCTCCCTTTTTACCTTAGTCACATGGGTCTAGCTAGTAACAATAGATTGATCTGTTTTCTTTCCCTCACTGTATACCATTTGTAGCCCTTTATCACATACTCTTCAATGCTTTTTCTTTAGTCTTACTGGTTCCAAGTTTTTGAAGTAGTGATACAGTTTATAGATTAAAGCACCCTGAGTACTATGCGTGCAGTTCACTAGGTTATATGTCTTTTTCAGTATGTATTAGGAGTTGAACATAATACTCCACATTGTAATATGAGTAGTCCCACGATACTAAAGCATCCCAAACTCCAGACACATTGTTCTGTTCATATTTTTAGCAAGTGTCTCACGTGAACCTCAGATTCTGTCTGTTCGGCCAAACTTTT
This sequence comes from Neotoma lepida, assembly GCA_001675575.1. Classification (NCBI taxonomy): domain Eukaryota; kingdom Metazoa; phylum Chordata; class Mammalia; order Rodentia; family Cricetidae; genus Neotoma; species Neotoma lepida. Next base: position 3,126 of record LZPO01045395.1, on the reverse strand, counting down.
CTGCTTTTTTTCACTGTCTGTTCGGCCAAACTTTTCTGCTTTTTTTCACTGAAGTGGCTTCCACCCAAGGATATTTATTTCTTCAGGAATTGCTCTTAAAACTTACATTTTGAACCTTTTATTTATCTCAGTATATTTTATATTTAAGAAGTCACCACTATGCATACAAAGATAAATACCATTTTGGAAACTAAAGATTGACAATATAGAATTTGCTTTCTTTAAATGATCAAATTGTTGCTTCATCTGATCACAAGATGAAATGTTACACCTATGGTTCCCATTGGTAGGATTTTTAATTTGTCCACCAATTGAATTTTATTGATTGTGTTTATTATTTATAAGCTAATTATTTTACTACATTGGTCATTAATGTTTCTTTTACAATTTCAGACAAGTTTATATTAGAAAAATATGTAGAAATTATATTTGTTTAAAATTCTTTAAACACAGCCAGTCATGGTGGTGCATGCCCATAACTTCAGCACTTGGGACGCAGATGCAGGAGAATTGTCTGTTAATTTGTGGCCAGCCTTACTGACATAGCAATTTCTAGGTCAGCCAGTGCTACCTAGTAAGACCCTGCCTCCAACAAACAAAAAGTTGTTAAAGGTGCTTTTGGGGGGGGGGCGGGGGTTCCTCTGTGTTCCCCATTATTTTGCAGTTTCACTTGTATAACCCTCAAATGCCCCTTAATTTTAGCAGTCTTTCCCCATAGTCCCTCCCACTACCTCCCCACTTGATCCNCCCAGAAACTCATATCAGTATGTATTCTAGTTCCCTTTCCTAATGAGACCTCTCTGTTTCCTCTAATCCCTTACTCTATACCTACCCTGTATGGCTCTGTGTGTGGATTGTAGCTTGGTAATCATTGACCTAACAGTTAACATCCACATATCACTAGTTTCCCAGTGCTGCTGTCTATTTCTTCACCTGCTATCCCTGCACACAGTACTGAGACTATACTTTAAATGTAGTCCTCCCACCTGAGAGCTTTCTCTCAGGTGCTGAGTAAACTCCCAGTTCACATCTTCCNCTGTGGGTCTCACTGTGGTGAATCCCTGACCACTGACCTGTTGACTGACTTCTCTACCACTCCAGTCCAGTTGTCACAGCATTCCCTCACACTGTAATCTTAAGCTTTCCGATAAGTTTTTCTTCTGTTTGGCTATCTGCATAATTATCTGATCTTCAGAAAGATTCTTTAGCCATCACCTCAAGCATAAGAATTTATATGAAGTATGTTATCAAGGCTTTACTTTAATTGGGTATATATATGTGTCTGTTTTGATGTATTTTATGTGTCTAATAAATGTTCTGTTTTTTTAACAGAAAAAAGACGAGATGCTCCAAATGGTAAGCTTTTGATGATTATTGATGAAAAAAGTTTTCAAATTACAGTTTAATTATTGTAGAAATGTATACCATGGGCTAATGCTTAATAGTTATAATCAAATACTGTAGTTTAATTTATTCTTATTTTCAATTATGGAATGATAGGCAAGATGTAGAAATTTGCTGTTTTTAGTTTGTTTCCTAACATAAAGCAAGAGTATAGTGTGAAGATGAGTATTATTCTATTCTGTACTCCCAAGTTGGTTGTTTAGGAAGTTCATGCACTTAGGTCTTTCCTAAAGGTCTTGCATTTTATTTGCTATATAACATATAATGTTTAATAGTTGTCATATGTTATGTGACACATTTTGTTAAGTGAAGACTTACTTATATAAGTGTGTTTAGTACTAACTGTTATGCACAGAGCCGTCTAGAGTTTGGTAGTGAACTCTTAAATGTGATGAATAATCACTAATCTGTTTCCTCCTCCTCGTCTCGTCTCCTCGTCCTCCATGTTCTTCTCTCTGGAGAGAGGCTCCATTACTTTGTTCCCGTTTGCATGTGGACCTTAAAAGTTAAAATCCTATTACTCCAAAAACCTTCATTATAAGAGGAGATCTAGCTGCTGATTTTTAAATGCATTCCAGATCCTCCCTTCAGAACTTAGAAAGGTTATTCGGAAAAATGTGCATAATATGAAGTTCGTTTTTTTTTTTTTTT
>LZPO01045394.1:19315-34997 GCA_001675575.1 Neotoma lepida | reverse complement strand
AGTTGTGTTAAATTTTAATTGTGTTAGTGCTTAGACCGGTTACTATAATGGACGGGGTGGCTACCAGCAAAGATACACAGGTCAGAACTGGCAGAAAGTAAAAGCCAGAGTATCCACCAAAACGAAATTTAGGAAATGGCACTATAAAAACCTGGCAGTTGCTGTCGTGTTTCAACCCTTCAACCTGGAGAGGAGATTGATCCTGAGGCCGTGCCCTGGTGAGGTATCATGGGTGTTCTGAGTCCTGTGGCTGGTAAAGCTGCTGCTGTTTCACTGATAGCTGTCACCACGCTACCAAGGTAAATAATTATAGAGAGCAGAAGAAAGGCCTGGGAAGGAGAAGAAGAAAAAAGTCTCTGCCATCAAAATGTAGAAATGGAATCTGCAGCTCCTTTAGGGTTTTTTTTTTAACCTTTTACCTTGGTATTTGTTTTCACAGCCATTATATTTCCAACTTGATGATCCCATTTTCCTTCCTTTTTCTAGTAATCAGAGAAGGTGATTCATGGCGGACTGAAATCAAGCATAGACCCTGCTGGAAACAGAAAGGGAATCTTAACTTAAATTAATTTTTCATGCAGGCAAAAGATCATGCAAAAATGGGAATAAAAGAGGTGAAAAACCGCTTGAAGCAAAAGGTACTTGAAGTTCTTATTCAAAATGTATAAGCACCGTGTATGAAATGCGTGGCCACAAAAAAGTAGGATGTGATCAATAGAGGGCTGTTTGATACAGTGTTGTTAGCACACTTCAAAATGCATTACCAGCTGTCCGGGAGTTTCACACTGTTATAAACATTCACAGACAAAAAACTGTCTTCAAATAACATTAGGACTCTTTGTGGGCTTAAACCCACAAAGGCGAGTGAGGTCAGAGTTACCACTGTCCCCGCCCTGCCCCACCAGGCCTGGGGTTTGCAGATGTCCTTCCCACCACCCACTTCTACCCTAGGACTGGTCATAACTTAAACCAAAAAGAATGTCCAGAGAAAGGACCTCTCTGCTTCTGGCACACACATGATCCCTATGCAAACACACACAGAGTGAATAGGAAGAAAATGCTGTGGGTGTCACACCACACTGCACTGAGTGAGAGCAGCCTAGCCTATGTTTAAGGCACATGCAGGCAGAGGCTCTGTGGTTCATCAGAAAAACTGTATGAAGTCACTGTGGCTGAGATTTCCCCAACCTGAGTCCTTGGAGAGTACAGCAAGGTGACCAGAACAGGGGGCTTTTTGATACAATTACAACATGACCTCCAATACTGTGATTGCCACTCTTTGTTAAAGATGGGCCAGACTAGGAGCTGTCACCCCAAATCCATAGAACAAAGCTGTGAGTGAAGTAATTGCCCAAGGCCACAGTGTGTGAGCCTAGAAGAAACAGGATTAGATTTCAGATTTGTTGACCTCCACTGTCAGAATACTTCCATTCTCTATTGCTCAATGCTTTCCCAAACAAGTGTTTTCTTTTGCAAAATATGTCTGAGATTATTTTCCCCACACCCCTAAATGTACCACTATCTTGGCAATTTGTTTTGTTTTTGTTTTTAATTGAAAGTGGTTTTAATTTTATGAAGTCAGAAAAATCCTCATTAACTTGAAATGGGTCGAAAGAATTGATTCTTTTCTCTTAATTGGAAAATAATTTGCTCTGACTAAGTATTTAAATTCCTAGCTTTGGCTGACAGTGAATTCTTAACAGCTGAGGTTCTCATCCTATGAAACAAACCCTGTAACACAAATCCACGCAGCTCCTATGGCAGTCTGTTCACCCTGGCAGACACTGGCAAGTGGGACTCTATAGCTGGATGTTCTGTGAGTCACTAATCATACCTTTTCATCTCCTGTCCAGTCCTGTCCACCTGAACTAGATGTGTCCAGGAGGGAGCTTTTTCCTCTCCGATGTCTAGATTGTAGGCTGTGGTTGATCAGTATACCGTCTGAAATAAGCAAAGACGGGCTTCCTCCTCAGGCGCCAGACAAATGGCCTCATGGGTCTCATTGCTTCTGCTGACTGTGAAGCCAGGGACTGCCCTTCGAATCTTTTCCCTCTACTCATGTCTTTCTGCGGCAGCCAGCAAAGCCCAGCTTTCTTCATGTGTTTACCCAAAGGCTCATTTACACAATCCAGATCGTGTTCCTTCCACACACTCCACCTTTCCCTTCCTCTGTAGAATCTAAAGCCGATTTTTTTTTCCCTCCCCTTCTCTCTCCCCAACCCACGCCAGTCTTTTCAAGAATAGCTTCAGGAGATAATGTTCCATAGACAGTGTCAGTGCATCTCAGGTGACACAAATGGTAAAGGCATGTTATAGAAATGTGGCTTGTCACCATTGGGCTGTTGACAGATCTATTAGTGCACCCTTTTCAATTTTCACTTTCCCCCCTTCGCTCTTACAGATTTCCACAGACTTGATATTTTGCAGTTGTTCTTGGAAGAGCTGTTTTGTAACTTAAACCCCAGCATTGTTCAGTGTATATGTAGGCCCCTGGTCTCCGGTGATCTCTAGCTCTTTTTCTTGAGCTGATTTAGGATTTAGCTTCCCCTGACCTAGCTCACTGTAGTGGAAAATATTTCCTTGGCTTTTTTCCCCCCCTTCCATCCACCGCTCCATGCTACATGGAACCTGTCTCTATGACTCCCTTCACGCACCTGACACAGGTATTACAAGTTTGGTTTCTGCTATGAAATTGAGGCAGTTGCCAGGAAAGACCCAATTTTCCAATGTGCTGGGTTGCCACCTGGCCCTCTAACTCTGCATAGCAATAGTGACCTCACACATATAATCAAGAACCCAAGCTTGCCCTCTTTGCTCTTGCCTTGGATTTGAATTGCAAATAGAGACTGTGAGGCCGACCTGAGGAGAGGTCACCACAGTGTATGGAGGGTCCATCTCTAATGTGACTGAGCAGGGCCTCTTTCCTATCCCTTGTTCATTTGTGCTATAGATTTTTCAAAGCCTCTGAAATAGCTTTCAGGGTATCCATGACCACTGGCAAGTGATTGTTCCTAGGTCCTATAGTGTGGCTTTATTCCACAGCTGCTCTGCTTCAGCTCAGGGGCAAAAAAAGATGGAGAACATATTTCTCTAGATAAACGGATCAAAGTGGCCAAGTTCTGCTGTAGCCTGGCCTCCTTTGAAGTCTAACCTGCTCAGAGATAGGAAGGATAAATGACATGGCTTCCTAAGGGGGACAGTGGCACTTCCCTGGGGGTCTGTCCTCACTAGGCCTGACCTGCAGAAGAACATCAACAAGTTGCATTCTGCTTCCCTGGTCCAGGCTGTCCAGCGAGTACCACCTTAAATCCAGTGGCTGCACACTCTCCCTCTTCACCTGTAGGGAGTGCTAAGACACACACAGAAGGATGTCATTGTGTGTGTGCCCTTAAGGAATCCCTGAATTTTTTTTCTTTAGTATCAAAATACTTTAGCCAAAACGGCCCATTTCATAGCCATTTGGAAAGTTTCTCTTTTCTTTAAATGACAAATTGAGCTTGCTTAGTATCTCTGTGACTGAAAGGAGCAAACCCATAGTTGGCTTGAGCTTCTAGCCAAACATTTGCACGCCCAGTGAAGGGCATGAGCAAGCATGTGGAGGGTGGGGAGAACAGGTAGACTCTTACAATACAGACATTTTCACACCTTATCATGCAACTGTCAGCTCCCTGTCTTTAGACACTTTAAAATATGCTGCAACCTCAATCACTGAGACTCCAATTTTGGCTACTAGTTTGATATCAATATTCATATTTTAATTTACATTTGCTGTTATGAAGTAGGCTAGNAAGACAGGTACAACACAAATCTCAAAGAGGAAATGAGAAAGTGCTGGCCTTGGCCATATAAACCCCACCACACCCCCAGTGCCCTGTCATGGGGATATGGCATTTGGGCTTCTGAGGCCAACCAAAAGATTCAGTCTGGTTGTGTAGGATGAGAGTTACCAGCCTTCTCTGTCTTCCCCACCCATTAACTAGGGACTGTCTTAGAAGAAGTGATGTGTTAACAGGAGAACTTAGTAGAAACTCGATAAATGAGAGTGCGTCCTCTCCATTTCTGTTCTCATTGCTCTCTTGACCCATGCTTCTCCCACTCTGCTCCCTGTGGCATCCTATGAGGAAGCAGTTGTCCTCCTCACATGGAAGAAATAGTGAAGAAGCTAAAAGCTCAGTGGGTAGCCATGAGAAAGTACTGGAACTCAGGCATCTCTGGATGTTCTAACTAAACAAAATGTGGCTTTCAGACACGCAGGCACATTTACCTTCCAAATGCTAGCTCAACTTAACAGAGACTTATGGACGAGCTGTGCTAGATTAAAGAAAACTCAGGTCCCAAGGAACTCNCAGTCTGGAGAGCAGCACAGTAGATGGCATAAGACAGGGCAGCCTGTGACCAGTTTAGCAAGAAGGACTGCTAAGGAGGAAAAGGAAGTCATTTCTGATGGCCCAGCATCACATATACCCGCCTCAGGTCCAAGATACCTCCATTTGAGCTGTTGTTAGAAGCAGACAGGATTTAAATATCACAAGTCCATATTTTAGGTTCCTCCACTTTGTAGCTCTGTGATCTTAAATAGGTTCCCCTGTCTGAATCCTATTGCTTCATCATAAAGAAAAGATAATCCTATTTACTTCATGGTCATCATGAATGAGAATGAAGTATGAGAATGGAAGCCAGTAGTCTAGAAAGGTAGCCACCAGGGTTAGGTGCCCCCCCCATAGGGAAGCATTGTGTCCTTTGCATTGTGATCTCTCAAAGCCTCCTCATAGCTCATTTCATTTAAACCATCCTCCAGAGCCCCTCTGCCGAACAACTGGGAATCTCCCTGTTGTAAAAGCAGAAACCATTGCAGAGGTTGAATGAATCTGAGAGATTGGGGAAGCTAATTGATGGAGCAGATACAGCCAGAAGACAGCAGTCTTTACTTAAAGCTTAAACTAAGACTATCCCCAAAACTATCATGTTTTCTTTTAAAAATAAATATTTTATAGTTTCTTAGTTAATACATTTTCCTACCATGTTACCTTGTAGCTCCATTTTTTTTTTCAGCCAAGCACACAGACACACATGGTATGGGGGTATTTTCCTGGACCAAAAATGAATTTGTTTCAGTTTGGCCTCATTCACCTTGTGTTAATCCTGTAGATGCACCCACACACACCCGAAATGCCCCCTTTGCCCTTTTGTTGCTCTCTGACATGGAAAGAGTCCCTCCCCTACTTTGTTCCATTTGACCCAGGCACCTTAGGGCAGCCCCTTTCCAAACAGTCCATTTCTAATTGGCTGTCGGTAGCCCCTTTCATCACTGAGCCTTAGCTTAGCTGAGACTAGCCAATCCAGTGTGGGCCACATGACCCAAGCCCTGTTTGTAAGGCCAAAAGGTCATCACCTTCCTGTATCTCTGACCAAGCAGAGATTCTTCTGGACTGCCTGNATAGCAGCTAATTCCTTAGGAAAGGAAGCCAGGAGGTTGGTAGTTGATGTGTAACACTGTACAGGCACACACATGTATACACACATGTATAGAAGCTATCTGTTTCATTCCAATAGTTTATTGGGTAGCTAATAAAGTTTTAGGCATTTACTTTATATTACCTATCTCCTTTCATCCCTAGCTCCCATATACCCATTTACAGATAGGGAAACTGAGGCTCAGAGGTGTTACCTTTGTTTCCTCCTGAAAACATAATTATCCTAAGTAACCACTTTCCCTCTGTCTCATGATTTTCTTGGTTCAGTTGAGAAAGAGTGGCCAATAATCAGAAGTCCCTTACATGCAGAATTTGAGGAATATTCTATTACCCAAAATGTACAATTTTTTTCTACAATGGAAAAAATTGGATGTTGTTTAATTCAGGCTGTGAGTTATTTTTATATGGTGAAAAAATTATTATTCAAATGTTATTTATTTGTACCTTTATTCTCTGACTTGCCCTAAGTAACTTTCTTGACCTCAATAAAACACATAATGCTTATTGCAGAAAGAGAGCACATCCATGTTTTGACTAGCTCACACCAGTGCTCCCTGACTGCCACAGCCAAAGAAGTCGTGGTTCACACCAGTGCTCCCTAACTGCCACAGCCACAGCCAAAGAAGCCATGGCACACACCAGTGCTCCCTGACAGCCACAGCCAAAGAAGCCATGGCCGACCCTTTGCACATGGGGAGTTTCCTTACTCTGATCATTTGACTTCATTCCCCAGATACACAAATGAAATGTAAATGTTAAGGTTTTAAAAGCTTTTCTTCATCCTGTAGATACTCGGCAGGTCAGAGAGACCCTGAGGTCCTTCCAGAAACACAAGAAGGGAGAAGGCAGGAATGTAATCAGTAGCACCATCAGTGAGCAGACAGAGAAAAAGTCCACAGTCACAAATAATCAAAGTAATGCAAATTAAAACAACAATGAGGTCTAATTTTTCACCTATTAAATTAGCAATACATTTTTAAAATGATAAGGGTAACAAGTACTGTGAAACTGATAATATACCCATTTCGGGGAGTTGGTGTAAATTGGAAAGCAATTTGGTAGAATGAATAAAAAGCCTTAAAAAGTGTTTATATGTTTGACCTCATGCCTTCATTCCTGGGGATTTCCACAGAAGCAATAATACAAAAGGAAAGAAAAATTTATTGCTAGCATTTAGAAAGGAGAAATAAAAAAAAACCAAACACCCAATAGTTATGGGATGAGTTATTAAATCATTAGGTGTCTGCTCAAAGAAAATATTATGCATCCTTTGAAATTATTATTATAATGACTATGTAGCACCATGGTGATGCTTATATTGGAGAAAAAACTGGATATAAAATTATGCATGAGCTGTGATTACAAGTAATTTTTAAATGTCTGCATATAGACAAAGTGAACATGTGAAAATGAAAATAGTCATAGACAAATATGGAATGAAATAGGTTTTTTTCACCACTGTGAATTATTAGGTTTATAGTTTTGTGTGGATGGTTTTGGCTCTTTGGTGCATCAATGTCAGAAGGCCAAGTTAGCTTCTATTTCCTCTATCTCTCCCAGGAATCAGGCTTAGAAAGCCTGGAGGAAGTTCTTAGCTGGCCTTTTGGCTTGTGGGGATGAGGGGACAGGACAAAGGGCCAGGACCCCAATGCCAACCCTAGACCTTCCTTCTCCCTGCAGGACATCGCTGAGAATGGCTGTGCCTCCTCTGCAGAAGAGCCACTGCCAAAGACCATGCCATCCCCATTGGCAGAGGCCAAGGACTCCAGACTTCGAGAAGACCGGAGACCAATCACAGTCCACTTCGGGCAGGTATGTGCTGTGCACTTCCACAGGACTGTTTTGAGTTTTTGGTTTTGGTTTTATCAGAAGCAGCCACAGGTTCACACCCCAGCTCTCCTTCAGCAAAGCAACTCCATGTGCTTCACATCATCAAGTGTTTGACACAAACATATTTTGAAGGTGAATTTTCAAAATTCTGTGTGGAGACAGCATGGCATTGGTCATCACTAGCTCCACTGTTAAATGGAGTCATTAAATGTACCTGCTGCCTCCCCAACTCCGAGGCCCTGCATTTAAGGTACCTGTTAGCTAAGCATCTCATTAGAACACTTTGGCATCCCAGGCCCTTCTTTGCACCTTCAAATAAAAGGCAACAAGCAAAGGCTTAAAAAAATCAATTAGGAGTTCTTTATTAATGTACTTCCTGAAAATCAATATTGGGAGTCATGCTTCCCGGAGTAAACACTCTGGCTATGGGTCTAGAGATCCAACTCTGTACCCAACAGCTTGCAAGGATACGAGCACTTAAAAAATTGTCTATTTGATTTTATTTCTTTCCTCTTAAGTGATACACTCTGTATAGAAATTGAAATTTTCATCCATTTCCTTCCTGTGGTTATATTTTCAGTTAAAAAGATAATGTAGCCTTCCCTACCTCGCTTCAAACAACCACTCTAATGATCAGATATAAACATGTTATGTGTGCTGTGTGTGGTTTAGTTTGGTGCTTTTGGTTTGACTTGGTATCTGGAACATGGCTCAGTTAGCAAGGTATGGTTGTAACAAGAGTTTGCAAGGTTTCTTCTTCTTCTTGTTTGATTTTCTGGTGCCAGGGCTCTAACCAAGGACCTAGTACTTGCTCAGCCAGTGCTTGTTGTACTTCTGAGCTTAAATCACCTGATCCTTTAGCCATTACCTAGATGAGGTATGATAAAGCTAGTCTGTGTGAGTTTTATTTACTGGAAATAGGATTGCTATTCCACCTCAGAAAGGGCCCAGAGTCCTGTGTTTAAAACTTTTCATGTTTTGAGGGACATTTATCAAGTGCTTAGTATGTATCAGGCATTGAGCTATTTAAGAATAAAGAGAACCAGACCCTCAAGATGGCTCAGCAGGTAAAGACACCCACAGCTAAACCTGACAGTTTGAGTTCAGTCCCTAGCCACTGCGTTAGGAGAAAACCAACTCTCTCTCCCAATTTGTCCTCTGACCTCCACATGTGGGCCACATTGCATGCACATACCCCACATATGTAAGCAAACACACATACAAAAAATAAATAAAAGTGTAAAAGGAAAAAGAGAACTAGCAAGACTGTCACTGTGGGTCATTATTATAAAGCACTAGCTGGCTGAAGCATGAAAATCATGCATTTCTAATCAGTCTTTTCGGGTGATATGTCCATAGCTCATTAATTGGGGGAATCTGCCCCTTTTCTAATTTTGCACTTATAAGGACTATTCTGGAAACTGATGTGTACTGTAAAGCAGAAGCACTAACTAGCATTCTCTGCTGTCTGCACCCTGAAGATCTGCCTCCTCTGGGGATCAGGCCTTGTTGGAGCAATCCTCACCCCAGTTCCTAGCCATGTTTGCTGAAAGTACAGCCCTGGTTGTCACCAGCCTGGCATTCCAGAGTCAGCTTCCTGCTCTCCTTTGTGCTCATTCCTGCGCATGCGAACCTGCCCATGAAAGGAGCCCTCACTGGAGTTGGGAGCCCATTACAGAGAGTGGGGGCGGGGAGAGGGATTTCATGGTGTTAAACATTCCATTTTCAAAACACACAAAAAAGGAGCCCTTATTTGAAATAGAGAGACCTTCCTTCCATTTCAGCAAGAAATAGAGAGAGGCTTTAATGTCATTCTCAGCTAAATGCAGAATAAGAGTGTGTGTGCTCACACGGGAGGGGGGTAAACAATTAAAAAAGCCATCCCAAACTGTTGAAATAAGAGCTGTCTGTGCCTTCACAGGTCTGCAAACTGGAAAGGATGAAAGTGGCTTTCCCCGTTTGTCACTTCCCTCACGTGGCTGCCAGCATTATGCAAGTATCCAGGAAGGCAGGATTTTTTTTTTAATGCATGCATGCGGATTAAGGTCAAGCCCCTAGTATCAGCCATGCAGGGGGCTCTCCCTTCCAGCTGCAGCCGCAGAGCCTACCCACAGCCAAGAGATGCCTTAATTGAGACGTGCTGTCAAAGTGACAAACACATTTGCATACAGTCTACACTATTTATTTTCTCTGGAAAGGTCTACAGTCTGCTGTTGGTTGAACATTCTTAATCAGTTTGCTGTAAGTGAACTGCCAGCTAGCTCACTTGTGCCGGCCCCTTCTTCATTAGGTGACAGATTAGCTGGGGTGGGGGTGGGGGTGGAGAGACCACAGACCCACCCCTTTTTAACTCTTTCCAGCTTTGCACCTTAGTGGGTTGTCCTTCAAGTCCTTCCTTAGGACCTTCTTTGATGGACCATTGGTCACAGGAGTATAGTTCCTTCTGGCCAACCTGAGTTCAAGGGTTCTTTATTCCAGTTTTAAAATGTTTGCTACATTCTTTTGTATTTTCTTTATTTGGTNTTGTTCTCTAAACAGTTTTGAACCTGGTGTGCATCCAAACTATAGCCTCATTCGTGTTATCTGTAAAATCACAGATTTAACATCCTAGTCCAATTTTTTTTCTAATCTATAATAAGGTTTAAATGTCTGTAATATTAGAGAATGTAAATTCTCTTCTTAGGGGCAGAGGAACAGACCTCACAATATCTTACGTGAAGGAAGGGACCATTGGCCTTGTTTTGTGGCTCAAGAGCTGAAATACCTGATCACATACCTGAAAGGATCTGCCCAGGCCACATCCCCAGTATGGACACTCCAGACAGTCTGACTCAAACCCAGCCAGATGGTACCTGCTAACCTCCTAAATATCCTCACCCTGGGCTCACAGTCCTGTGGATTTTTTTCAAGTCCTCTTAGCTGGAGCTAGGCTTGGTAATACATGTCTATAATCTTGGGCCTTGGGAAGCTGAGGCAGGAACAGCACAAGTTGAAGCCAGTCTGGGATACATATGACACTCTGTCTCAAAAATAAATAAGGTGAAACAAAATAGAACAAGCAAAAAGTTCACTTAGCTGGCCTGTGAAAACCAGAACTGTTAAAATGGCTACATTAGCCCTTCTACCTTACAACACTAGTGCTGATGCCTAGGCAGGACAGCTCCATGGACACATCTTAGAGGGTGACAGCAAGAGGCCCTATGCAAAGCCTTCAGCAGTGGTGCAGCAGCTGGCAAGAGAGGAACTCAGTGCCAAGAATGGCTACTGTCAGGGAGAAAAGATAGTTTCTTATCCACTGTTCTCTTCAAGGCTGGGGCTATGTCTCTATTTACATAAAAGCAACCAGCCTCCACCCTTACAGGACATAATGATAGAAATGGGCCTATAATGAATAGAAAGAGAGAGCGAGCATGTGTGTACATGTGTGTAGGTGTGTAGGTCAGCAGACCACTTGTAGAAATCAGTTCTCTCCTTCCACCATGTGAGTCCCGGAGATCAAACAAGTCGTCAGGCTAGGCAGCAACACCTTTATACACTGAACCCTCTGGCCAGCCCCTAAAATGTAAACCTTTTAAATAGAGATTAAAGCTAGGCAAGATGTTGCACCCCTGTAATCCCAGCACTTGAGAAGGGATAGAGGCAGGAAGAACAGGAGTTCAAGTCCAGCCTGACTACATGGGATGCTGACTCAAAAGAAATAAAGAGCTGGATGGTGGTGGTGCTCCTTTAATCCCAGCACTCAGGAAGCAGGTTTATCTCTTTGAGTTTGAGGCCAGCCTGGTCTACAGAGTGAGTTCTAGGACAGCCAGGGCTACACAGAGAAACCCTGTCTTGAAAACCAAAAAAGAAAGAAAGAGTAAAAGGAGAATATTACATAAGTCCTGAGGCTAAATGGTTACTAAAACATTGCTTCAGAGTTTAAAAGACAAAGTTACTCCTCACAGGATAAGTAGACAGTGGCAGAGCTGCCCAAAAGCACCTAGCAAGGAGCTATGGGCCTGGAAGGTAGGGTGGGGCATGTCCATTCCCTTCCCAGACCCCCAGAGAAGCTCTTCTCCCAAGGCAGGGGTGAGAAGACGAGCTTTCTGGGATGGGGAATGGGAATCCTTCCTGTCCCTGGATTTAGAAGGGGAGAGGAAGCAGGGTCTTCCCCAGCAGAGTGGGAGCACCCACAGGAACACCACCATGCTGCTATGACCCCTCTCCCATGGCAGGAGTCAGCAGAGGTGGCACCCCTACACACACACACACCTCCTATAGAAACTTTTCCCTGCATCTAGTCAAAAGGCCAAGCCACTGGGTACTTTGGATATCTGTGCTGAGTCATGACCATCAGCTGGCAAGGAAGCCAGTTTGGCTGTGCTCATGTCTACTCTTGAACCAGCAGCACCTCTGCTTCTCTTAGCTACCTGCAACCCTCGTTTCCTGCTGGAGAACCAGACAGATGCCTAAGACCAGGGATGCTTGCTGCTAGCCCTGAGTGCAGGCTGCCAAGGCTCACTGAGAAAGAAGTGGGGGGACCAGTGCTCACTGAGAAAGAAGTGGGGGGACCAGTGCTCAGATCTTCTAGACTTCATCATGTTTCCACAGTTCATTGATCCCCAAACTGAGTTTTCAATGGACAGACTCCAAAAAGTACATCTTGAAATGCATCTCTCTTCCCTTCCATTTGAAAAAGGATTATGAGCTTTTTCAATGTAAAGTTTAAAAAGCTGTTTAGGGGCTAGAGTGATGGCTCAATGGTTAAAAGCACTGGCTGCTTTTCTGAGTTCAATTCCCAGCACCCATATGGAGGCTCACAACCATCTGTACCTCCAGTTCCAGAGGATCCAACTCCCATTTCTGGCCTCCATGGGCATCAGGCACACACATAGTGCATAGACATACATGCAAGCAAAATACCCATACATATAATTTAAATTTTGTTTTGTTTTGTTTTTTGAGGCAGANTCTCTGTATGTAGCCCTGGCTATCCTGGAGCTTGCTTGCTAGATAAACCAGGTTGGCCTTGAACTCACTAAGATCCTCCTGCCTCTGCCTGGGATCAAAAGCATGGAGCACTATAGTATGCCCAGCCCTTAATAAACATTTTTAAAAATCTGTTTAAACCAGAATTCCATCAAGTACCATAATAGCTAGCTGGTGAACTATGACAGAGATTTGGACTCCATCCCAAGACCAGCTCTGGGAATATGGCCCCAAGCATGAGCCTGTCCTTAGTGCCCGTCTCAGGCTGAGCTAAAAACACTGGCCAGTCAGCAAATGCCCCAAACACCCTTGGCTCTGAGTGTCCTGAGATGTTCCTTCTGCCCATTAGAAGTCACACATCATTCCCTGCAATTGAGCCATTCCTCACACACACCTCCAGAGGTGTCCCATGTTCTCCTGACACCTCAAACAGAGACACCCAATTCGAACATACACTCCCTGCCAGACTCCTTCCACATCCTCATCTCCCACCTCAGAACCTGATTGACACACCAACCCTGAACACTGCTCAGTCCCCTCCTCTCCATCACCTCTCTCACAGCCTTGATAACAGGCCAAATGCATTCAAGAACACTATGTCTCCTGATCGACACGCCTATTGCAGTACCCACTTGGCCTTGCAGACAGCCATGTCACAGCCCTGCTCCTAGTCTCCCCTTAATGATTCCATCTTCCCCCTTGACCTGACCCAGGGGGTCCTTCACCTCTGTGTGTTCAAACCCAGAGCAGGTCCTTTTGTAAGCCTCCTGGCTCCTGCAGGAAGAGGTGATTATTCTCTGTACTCTACCCCAGGGCTTTGCACTTGCCATTCTCTCACAGCCTTGTGATCATTCCCCATGAGAACATGAGCCTCTCAAAAGTCCACAGTCTTCAGCATGGCCTGGCCTAGAGCTAGCAGTCTGTAAACATGCAAAAGTTTTATTATTGTCATAGATGTTTAAATTGGATTGTAATTAATTGACTATTATTGTTTGGCTTTTCCCTATGTGTGCAGTGAGTTATTTGGTTTCACTTTAAGTTGCTATACTTATAATTCTGTTCATTTGAAGAAACAATATTCCAATAGCACTCAAAAACTATTTGCAAATTCCCTTTCCATAAACAGGGATTTGTTTCCAAACTTGGATCCTATTGCATTGTACTGTTTGTGTCTTTATGAGGGCTTAAGGTCTATCATAAATGCTGTGAGGAGGATGTAGGGGACAAGTCAGAGGACTGACACACCCTTCCTCTGCACCCCAAGGCCACGTAGACCTATGTGAGAGAGGGAGGGAAAGCTGTCAGAAAGAGAGGCCCTCATCTCTGAGTTATGTGGAATATAAACTACAGCTATCAGGCCTGCAGTCCTAGCACTTGGGATGCTGTGGTAGAAAGGTTGCCACACATTTGAAGCCAGTCTAGGCCACATAGGCAGAATGTCTCAAAAACTACATATTTGAAGGTTGAGGGGTAGCTCAGTCACTTAAGTGCTGGCCATGCAAATGCAATGACCTGAATTTGATCTCCAATACCCTTGTGAAAAGCTAGTGAGGCATGTATGTGTCTGTAAGCCCAGGGCTGGGTGGGGCCCATTCATGTGGACCCTACCGACTTCCTGGCCAGCCAGTCTAGCAAAAACTCCCAACTCCACAATTCACTGAGAGACCTTGCTCAAAAAACAAGGTAGAGAGTAATTGAGGAAGATGCCAGACGTTGACCTCTGGCCTCCACACACGCACAGGCAGGTGTACACACCTACACACATACATGCACATGCACTACACATGCATGCTCTAGTGGAATCAGTCAATCAATCATAATAATAAAGAGAGCTCAGATTATGGAAACTCAGAGGCTGAGGTGGAAAGTCAGTAGATTCTGTTGCAGCATGCAGTGTTGCCTCCTTGAGAAGCACTCCTCTCATTTCTGGAGCTAGAGGTAGTAGAGAGCTCAGCAGTGTGGGCAGAGCTCCTAGTATACTATGGAAGCATTCATCAAAACTGCCTCAGACTAGCACCAGTTCCATTCAGCGCAGGTGAAGGATGGATACAGAAGGTCAAGGTGACAGTCCATCTCCCCCAACTCCACCCTCCTCCTAGGACCTGTGTTCTAGGGCATCAGGTTATACCTGTCTTACACACTGGGCACCTGGCTGATCCAAGAGCAGCTGAGGGAGAACAGTAGCACTGAGTTTCTCACTACCTGCCAGGTGACATGCTGAGCTGAGGCCTCTGTTCCAGCTTCAGCTGCCATGTGATCCACCATCTTATGGGGGAGAGGTCTCAGAGTTTATCCCTCTTACTGAGAACAGGACAGGCATGGAGATAATGAGGACTTGTCCAACAGCATATAGCTCAGAGGAGAAGTCAGAGTTCGTTTCAGGCCATATTATGGCCTGAAGCCTGGATCTTCCCCAGCTTTGCTGAGAACGTGTCTTCCTGGGTTCATACTGTTAATCCAGTGCAGAACCTGGGCCAGTGGCCCAGGATCTCAGGATGTTGGACCACAATATGGCTTTGTTTCTGGTTCCTTCCATACCTCAGGTCCTCCTTAACATTTCTGTGCCTCAGTTGGTGCCAAGATGAGTATACTGGTGTCCTGCACCTGGTAGAGACACCATAAGCCAAAACCACCACTAATCACAAAAGTATGCTGGGTACTTTCCTGGTGTGTGAGAGGGAGAACTGTCTGGATATATGTACAAGTTGGTTGGTATTGGCCAGGTCAGGTGCCAGTCCAGCTCTGAAGACCAAAGTAGGACATATATTAGAAATTTATAATAATTGGGATATTTGGACTCACAAGAGATATAAAATCCAAAAAGAAATTGTTTACTCATATCAGCTGTGATTGTGGTCCAATTCTGGTATCAAATCAAGTTAGTCAGGCCTTTCCCCACTTTTTCAAGTACCATTTTCAACAGGCTCTCCTATGCAGTAGCAAGATGACTTACCACTGACAACCACATCTTGCTAGGTATAAGATCAACATGAAAAGAAGTGACTTCCATACAAGGTGTGACCTTGGCTGACTGAACCAGCTTAGATTCTGTGCCCATCTCCTAGGCANTCATCATGGCTGAGGGTCCCCTGCATGCTGAGGATAAATCCCATGGATGCATACACCTAAGAGATGAATTAGGGGGAGATCCTCTAAGGGAGCTAGAAGGCTGGGAGGATGACAAGATTAAACTAATAATGTGCAGAAAGCCAGCAGGAAGTTGTCCTCACCTCTTGTCCTGTTCTGGAGAAGAGTTCATACTGAGAGCCTATGATGCAGGGAGTCAAATTTAAAAAGGGGGTGCTGATGGCCCACGGCTTTAAACCCAGCACTTGGGAGGCAAAGGCAGGTGGATCTATGTGAGTTTGAGGCCAGCCTGGTCTACAGAGCAAGTTCCAGGACAGCCAGAG
>LZPO01045394.1:0-19240 GCA_001675575.1 Neotoma lepida | reverse complement strand
AACAGGGGTGAAGGATAGAGGGAAGAGGACAGGTATGTCAGTGTGTGCCAGGGAGGTTAGAACTTGGTGTCCCAGGTGAAAGGAATGGGCGTGCTTCTTGGGATGGACAGTCAGCAGCAGTCCATAGCCAGGAGTGAGGGAAAAAGCCAAGAACCGAGGCCGTGAATCAGAAAGTACCACTGATGGCTCCTCTGTGCCACATCTGTGAAAGCAGGTATGGCAGTAAATTTGGTTCCTTACTTCACAGAGTCCCCAGTCCTGTAGCTGCTGGTTTAAAGTCACCAAGCTAAGCAGCATCCCCAAGGCCTTTGCATTTAACCCCAACTGGTTTGGTCTCAGTCTTGTTTCCCTACCTAATCCAGGGGGGACCCATCACTTCCCCAGAGTCAACTTGAGCATGTCACTACAACCTGGGTGCAGTGTTCAATAACCCTCTCTAGACAGGATTCTTTAACCTAATGGGAGCAGCTTCTTCCAGCTGTGTCTTAGATACATGGGGAAGGCCCCACGCTGGAGAAACTACACTTGGCTGCTGTTTAGGCCATTCTAGGATGGGTGGTAACTTCATGTGAAGGCCTTGACTCCCCACCCCTGCCCTAAGTAGTCACCACTTGCTTTCTCCAGTGCTTACAATGGAGAACTCTTACCTTTTAAACTGTTGTATTAGCCCAAGGTGTGACCTCCAGAAAAGTCCAACTAAAACTGCAAAGGAATAGAATTTGAGCAGTCTGACTGATTGAAACTCTTGTCCTAGCCAAGAAGATCTGGGTGGGCTTTGTGCCTGGGAACTGTGTTTTGTCCTCCCTTCCCATAGACAGTGCCCTTCCAAGCTGCTGACCTTCTGATATCCCCTGATGGAGATGCCGCTTCATCATGAAAGTACATGCCACTTCTCCTAATATCACTTTCTTTCAGTTTTATGTGTATGTGTGTGCACCATGTACATTCAGGAGCCTGCAGAGGTCAGAGGAGGGTGTTGAATCCTCTGAAACTTGAGTTGTAGGCAGTTGTGAGCTGCCTTGTGGGTGCTAGCAACCAAACCTGGGTCCTCAGCAAGAGTGGTAAGCACCATTAACCATTAACCATTAACCATTAACTCTCTCCAGTCCTCCTGATGTCTATATCTAACTTGTTTCTGTTTTAGAGTGGCTTACTCCGCCCTTGNACTTCTAAAACCTGCCCCTCCCTAGTTCAACCAAGGTGTCAATCCACCACCCCTCTGTAGGAGAAAATTTGTCCGGTCCCACCCGGCTCCCTTGGCCGCTTAGACCCAAGTAAACACACAGACGCTTATATCATTTTTAAACTATGGCTGTGGCAGGCTTCTCACTAGCTAGCTCTTACATCTTAAATTAACCCATTTTATAAATCTATGTCGCCACGTGTTCCAAGTGGCTTTACCTGTGTGCCATTACATGCTGTTCTCTAGATGGCAGAATGGCATCTGCCCAGCTCTGTTTTCTTTCTCTCTCTCCCTAGTTAGAAGGTCCCGCCTAACCTTATTCTGCCTCACCACTGGCCAAACAGCTTTATTTATCAACCAATCAGAGCAACACATTTTCAAAAAGACATTCCTATCATTTCCCCTTTTCTTTCTATTTAAAATGAAGGTTTTAATTTTAACATAGTAAAATTATATAAAACAAAACAGTTATCTATCAAGAATTACAGTTACAACATCTATTTGTATTTGGCAAAATTAAAGAAAATATTTTATCCTATATTTTTGAGTCCAAAGTTGCATATCTAATTTATATTTTATTATAACTAAGGAAAACTATAGTTATAACTATCTAGTCTTCAACTACATCAAAGACCTCAGAAGGATATAATACTACCTAAGTAAACAGGAAGAGCATTGTAAGCAACTTTAAAAAAATCTAGAATGACAGAGACAGCTGGCTACCTGGACAGTCACCCAAAGTTCTTCTACAATGTTGGGGCATCCATTCTTCAGCCTACAGGCCTAGAGTCTCTCAGTCACTTCTCTCTGTGTCCTTAGAATGTCTGCAGTCTCCTCTACGAAGCAGGAACCCGAAGGACCATCTTGTCTTGTAAAGTTCAGTGGTCACCTTCCTATGGGTCCTGCATGTCCAGTTTACATAACATTTTTTCAAGCAGTCCAGGCAAGAACAGTTTTTTTGTCCAAATGTCTATTTTTGCCAAGAAGAAGATAAACTCTATATGCGGTGTCTTTGATGCCCATTTTTTTTTTTAAGTAAATCGGTGCTACCAGGAGCAGACGTGTCTCACTGTCCAGAAAGTTTTTAGAACATTTTAAATGCCATATTCTGTAGGTCTTTGAAGTGTTTGAAGATTACCTATCTAATTGAAATATATCTATATATACCTAGAAAACTTAACATGTCTGTATGTTTGATTATCAGAGAAGACTAATCATTAATATGTATTTCTTAATTATCCATTACAATTTAAATGAATTACATAAACATAATACCTTAAATGAGAGTAGAAATATACATACAGTATAACAAAATTAACTTTAGTTTGTGTCAATAAACTAAAATCTATACTAATGTAAAACATTTTAAACAAGTTGCTCTTTAAAAGTAGATTCAACAATCCACCCTTTTATCCTATTTTATCTATATCCTACATTTCAATAGCCTATACCCCTTTCTTTGTTTAGAAAGAGATTGACTATGACCAATAACAATTTGTAATCAACAATCTAAACAAAGACAAACATCCATAGTCCGTTCTTTGGGAATGTGGGTGTAGTTTTTCATACTACTTCCTGCTGGATGAGGGNGCTGGAAATCTTATGGGAATCCTGAGAAAATTTGAGATAATGGTCAAGTCCTGGGAAGACTGGCTATAACCTTTGTTGATAGGTACCATCTGTGAAGGTTCAGGAGGTCTGGCTTGATCAAATCTGATCCATCTTAACCTGGAACAAATCCATAGCCTCTTGCTTCCTGTGAAAACAAAAGCAGAACCTCCTTTCTAAAGCAACATATTTTTAGTCATAAATTTTGAAATCGAGATNTCTTTAAAATATACATATTGATTTAACTCAGCAGCTTTTACAATCAAATGTCTCTCTGTAGTTAAAAATCCCAAAGACAACACAATCCAGATTCTCTGTATAATATCCATCTTTATGTGGCTTATTTTTTTATATTACCTTTATTGTCTCTTTAAAGACTTTATTTTTTAAAACTTTTTTTTATATAACTACATATATTCCTTTTTTTTCTCTCCCAAGTCTACGTACATTTTTAACACACATTGTAAACCATTTAGTCTTATTACATCTGAATCTGTGTTATTGTGAATCTATTGCTTTAAACTGTAGCGAGTAGGACAGAAGCAGCAGCAGCCTTGGCTGTGACTCCACCCACTTCAGCTTTTTAATATGGTGGAGGTAATTTATCTCCAGCTCTGGGCCACATGTACCAGCAACTCTCAGAAGCAGTCGGTGTATGCCTCCATCAAAGCAGCGTGTAGCCCAGAAACCTCTTTTTTTTTTTCTTTTTTTTTTTTTAAACTAGGAAAAGTCAAACCAGTCAGGCCTGGAGACACCAATGTGCATCTCGATGGGAATCCGCCACGCTGCTCTCAAGCCCGAATGTTGCAGCGTCTTGCGGCCCACATGAGACATGAAGCAGGAACCTGTTTTTGGCTCTGTTTTAGAATCTCTTATTGAGTTTTTTNAGACTTCAGGTGGAAATTGTTGCCCCATGTCTGGGCACCACCCCTCTATATCCCAGAGGACATAACAAAACATTGCAAGTACTAACATAAACCCTCGAGAATGTGTTTCCTAACCCCACTCTGGATTCCCTGTATAATCAGAATAGCACACCAGACTTCAAGGCCCAGTAATACTCCACTTCTGGCTAGTTCCTGCCTGCCCTGTAGGACTCTGTCAAGCTCACCCTACACTGGGCTGAATCCTCCCTTCTCTCTAGCCCTGGAAACCTTGCATTCATTCATTTACCAGCTCCTTATGAACATCAGCTCCAGGTCAGAACTCCAAGCTGAACGTAGGTAGAACCCCAATATGAATCAGCTCCTGCCATCTCCACCACCAGGATTGCCTTTCCTCTGCTGTACCCAACAGAGCCCCACAACCCTTCCCAAGCACCCCTACTCCACCAAGCCCTCCCTGGCTCTTCCTGGCCACTCTGAGCCAACTCTGTCCTTGCCAGCGGCTTCCTGGTAGTAACTCAGTAAGGGATGGTGTTGGTTTCATGGCTATCCCTGGCACCTCAAAGGGTCTGGCACAGACAAGCTCCCTGTGAAAATTTGGGGGAGTGANCTGGAGGTGAGTGAGGAAAAGGAGCTGCAGGCCTGTCTGCCTTGTGCCTTGAGTGAGTCCTATCCATTCAGTAGAGCAGGAGCCAAGAACAAGAGTAGTTGTTCTTTGGTGCCCAGTGTATGGAGCAGTGCCCTCAAGCCTATTCCCACTCAGCAGGGTGACAATAGAGTGCTTTTGCCAAGACACTGACCAGGAGGACCTTAAAACATCATTCTTAAAGGGTCTATGTCAGAGATGCTCCAAGTTCAGCTCCCTGCCTGAGAGGTATTGAAACCAGGACAGGAGTGGGAAGTCTAATTCAGTGAGACCAAAGGAGGCATTATCTCAGATTAGAATCCTCAGGGCCAGAGGTGGGAGGTTTATACCAGTAGGGAAGAGGAAATAAAGTATAAACTATGAGAGAGTCAATTCAGTATCCTTGGTTAGACAGGAAGTTCTGCCCAGTGGCTACAATACATGCCAGGAGCTACCTATCACACATCCCCCATCCATCCCCNATCTGGGCACTACCTACAGACCAGGGAAATTATTAACCTGCCCATGCCCTTGAGAAGGGAGTCACAGGATCAACCAAGAGATGTAGGTAAAAAAGGGTCAGATGCACTGAGGAGGTTCTCATGACAGTGTGGCTCTGCCGTGCTGGAGCATGCCTCTCCAAGCCTGATGGCACTTAACCTTCTCAACAGCCCTGCACAGTAGATGCAAGTGTTCTTCCTAGAGAAGTCAAGCAACCTGAGCAGGGTTATACAGTAAATGGCAAGACAAGGGTACAAAAATAGGCCTACCTATCCAATGCCAGAGTCTGAACTCTCCTCACCTTTCCCCAAGCCCTCTTCAACTCCACCTGCTTCCCAGGCATGGTTGACTCTCTAGTTCAAGGTCACTTAGCTGCATTTCTCCCTCTCCTGCCTCAGACTCCCACCTGCTGCCTTGACTTGGAACATTACTTTGTCCTAGCACCAGCTGCTTAATGCAGGGGATTTCTGAATGCCCACCAGGTGCCTGGCAATGTGCTCAGCAGAGACTCGAGTATTCTCATGTCCTCTTCCCCACCTGGTGGAAATGGGGGTACCAGCAGTTTCCTGTATCCAAGACTGCATGCTAGTCTCCTGCACACATCACTCCTGTCTTATGAGCAGACAGTCTGAGGCCTTGGTCTTCCTGCCAACATAACAATACTCTTTCAGGACCTCATGAACTCACTCCTTCACTCATCTGATGCATTTGAGGCATGGCAGGGTCAAGGCCCCTGTGTCACAGAGAATGAGATGTTTCCTGCCTCCATGGCACTCAGTGGCTGAGAGAGGCAGTCCACAAACAGAGAGGAAACACTGATGGGCACAAGTGCAGGGAGTAGAGAACAGAACAGGCATCTTAGAGGAGGGAACATTCCCACTGTATCTGGAAAGACTCCCCATAATACTCACCATGAATTGAACAGAGCCAGAGTAGAGGTGAATGATCCAGACAGGAGAAAGAGACTTCAGGGAAACAGGGGCCAACATGGGCACCAGAAGCCAGCAGGTAAGAGCTGGGCAGTGCCCAAGCCTTGGGGGAGCTTAAATTACACCCCATGAATGGCTCAGAGGCAGGAGCAGGTTGTATTCAGAGGACTGGCTGCTGGGACCTAGACAGCTGTGGCAGACGTAAGTTACAAAGACCACTAATGACATCACTTGTATTTGAGGTGAGAGCTTGGGGGGCTCAAGCAAGGACACTGATTATATGAGTGAAGATGAGGAGACTCACAGGCCAGAGCACAGCAGGCAGCTAAGTGCCTTCCCTGGGAGCTGTTGGAGCTTGAGGTAGAATGACACAAAGCTAGACACTGGCTGCATTTCTCCTCAACACTCTNGGCTGAGGTTTGCAGCACAGCCTGTGATGGGGAGTATCCACTGGGCTGTGCGGTCACTGAGGACCTCCTCTGCAGCTCAGGACAGAGGCCCAACTAAAAGCTACAGGGCCTCCTTCAATGAAATGGGTGTGGCTTTCCTGTTCTTAAAGCCCTGTTTCTTCTCCCAGTCATGTCCCTTTTCATCCAACTCCCCATGGCTTCTTCCTGCCATCCTAGGCTAAGAACTGTTATGGTCTCCCTCCTTGGATGGCCGACTCTTCACCATCTGCTAAGCCAGCTTTATAGGCATGCCTTTAAGAATGTAAGCCTGTGCTGCTGGGTCAAGAACATGGGTTGTTTCAAGCCAGCCACTGGCCACTTTTGCAAACCCATAGGAACCACACAGGGTAGCTTGTTGGGCCTTTTACGCCAAGGATCCCATAAATAAATAGCACTGTGTCTTGGTGCATCAGGGCTGGAGTCTGGAAATAGAGATACTGTATAAATAATGCATATTTACAAAATAAATATACCAGTACATTAGTGTACAGCCATAACCAAATCACCTAGTTTAACAGTTGCGGGAGCTGCAAGGANGTGCCAGATGACTGGCTTCCATCCATCAGCATGCATCAGCATTAGAAATGACCACTGAAGGAAAGGAGAGTCCTCCTGCCTGGTAACCTTGAGGCCTTTGGTTTGAGGCAACTGGTGAGATTGCAGGTGGGTACCCTGACACACAGCCTCTCTGCCAAGGTGTGACACCTACTGTGGCCGTGTGTTCCTGCAGATGTCTTGAGGTCTGCCGCCAAGCAGAAGGCTGATTAGTACCAAGTTGCATAATGTAATGGGTTGCACCTCCAGGAAGATGGCTGGCTGGGCCAAAGGATTTTCTAATTATGCAGATTCACTTTGGCTTGCAAAGGGAGCCAGTGAGTTGACTTCCTGAGTGACTCTTACCAGAACTTTAAGCCCCCACCATGAAGGTAGGGCTGGGTTTTCACAGAGTCTGTGTCTATCTTTGCCACTCCGCTCTGAGCTGTGAACTCCACTGGGCATCTGGCTCCAACATCTGGAGCTCAGAAGAAGTAGCTAACAGAATGGCCACTGGAGTAGGCACCCCTCCCCTTGGTTGTAATGGCACAATGCTGGATTTCAGTATTTTAAATGAAAAATATATGCAGTTAGCTGTGCACTGACAATGTCCTTGAGGATTTGACAGTGAGATTTTCCAGCAGTTGGTCTTCGTTAGGATCCTGGCGGTGTTTAATAAGGCAGTCGAACTGCTGGCACCTCGGGTTCCTGTTTGTTCTCCGAGGGCTCAGGGGCTGCTGCGGTAAGCACATCGACCAGAGCTGATCATTACAAGGGCGTACGCCACCATGAATAAAAATGTCACACATTTTCCCATCTCACAGCGGTACAAAATGTCAGTCCTGTCAAACACACATTGCAGGGAGCTGTGTGCAGTCCGTACAAATTGGAAAGCTGCATATTCCCCCAGCCTTCTGATATTCTTCATTTGAAGCTGAAGAAAAACAGTTGTTAACCTATTAGCTAGGATTTTAAACTCTGCCGAGGCACTGGATAGTAGACTTTGACACAGATAGGAATGTNTTCCAGGGTCCAGGAATTTTAAACCAAGTAAGTTCTCCATTCATTTGTTCCTGGAGATGGAGAAGGGCGGAAAAAAAAGACCCACTCCTCTGTCGAGCAAACCCATCTTTCTTTAACAGACACACTGGAGAAATTTGGGATATTTCACATCTAAGCTTCCTAATGCTTCAATATCTGCATTCCACAAAAAAAGGGTGCTCTTGCTTTGGGGACTAGCCCTATGGCTCAGCCTGGCAGGTTAGGGTACCTGATCAGAAGCAAGCTAGGAATGTTACTACTAGTGTTGAGGACAAAGTAATCTGAGTGATGGGGATAACAACCGGTTGGAGCAGGTGCCTGAAAGAGTCTTATGCTAACAACTCACTCATGCTCATAGGTGGACATTCATTCTGGTCTTACCACACACGAAGCCTGTACCAGGAACCAGAAGTATCAATGTGAGAGAGCCCCCCCCCGACACACAAGACTTCCCCTCTTAGGGAGGAAAGGAGACAAGACACCCCACTCTTTTGAGTGGGGAGAGTGGAGAGCACTTAGGAAAGATAAAACAGCCTTGAGGGGTAGCAAGACTCTGTCAGGTGGGTGAGTGAGGGCTGGTATAGGACCAATATGTGTTGGGAAGGACAGAGGCACGTGAAAGATAGAGCGGGTGCTTTGAGGGATAGCAAAAGGGGGCTACTTGTGATGGGGTAAGAGGTGAGGCCACTGGGGCAAGGCTTGGGTCTTGACAGCTTGCTGTGCACAGGGATGTTCTCTTTGGCTGGGAAGTGAGGTCATGGAGTATTCCTATCTGTACCACCGGGAAATTAGGAGGAAGCTTTTATTTTCATTTCCTACACTGTACTGTGTGGAGTGGACACCATTCCAGAGATGATAAATGAGTCTTGCTTTTGCTGAGCTGGCCCTGGCCCTTAATGTACTGTGCAAACTCCTCACCAAGCAGGGCTCAGGCCTAGAGGAATGCAGGCAGCTTCTTAGGCAGACCTTCCCATGGGGTCAGAGCAGACTTCACAGTACAGAGAGCTCCAGGGTGTCAGAGAACAGCATTATGGAGGGGGAGCAGTGCCCTGGGCTCCAGGAGCATATGTCACCATCTGCTTTCCACTGCTCTGTATGTGTTGGGTGTCATGGAAAGTGTGTGCACTCATGGCCATACCTGGGCTTGCATTGTGTCTGTGCCACCTGTTAGCTGGGATGAGTCACTGAGCCACATTGCCTTACTGTTTCTGCCTTTTAAGGCAGTATCACCTTCTCTATAGCAGTATGGAGACCAGTTGTCTACCAAGCTCCTAGNACAGACCTGGTACACAGCATGTGCCAAGAGCCAACAGCCCCTGTTGGTATCGGAAAACATCTGGAGGTCTTTCTTCTCACCTCACCACCAGTGAGTCTCCCGGGCAATGTCGCCCAGGCACTCTTGATGGGATCCCAGATGGCCATCAAGTGGAGGAAGCAGCAAGGCACCTGCCTCCTGCTTCTGTTTGGGCAAAGAATGGTACAGTCAGCAGAGCCTCCTGCCCCTGCCTAGCCACCAGCCGCATCTGGTCCCCGACCTCCAACAGCGAATGGGATGCCACCTATTCAGGCCCTGCACCTGCACCAACTAAAAACAAAGGGCTCCCCTCCCCCTGGCCCATGTCTGGCCCTCCTCCCTCCCCTGCTGCTGTTCCCCAAGCTGGCTGGGTCACCCAGCCACCATGCAGCCTTCCCTCCCAGCTGCCTAGCTGCTTTTGTTCAGCATGTGAACTTCCCGGTCAGCCGAGCTCCTTGCAAGGGAAGTAATCAGGAATCTTGACAAGGCTTCAAACCACAAATGCCACTACAAATTAACCAGCACCACTACAAAATACTACTCCTGTCAACATTGGAAAGAGTGTGCGGCTATTCAGGGTAGCCTGAGAAGCTTTCAGCGCAGCATGCAGGTGTGGAAGGCAGGGTATAGCAGCAAGCCCTGGATCCAGAGCCCAGCCTCTCTGGGAGACCACTTGCCCTGCATAGGTACTGCACTTTTCCTTCAGAACTGCCTTCAGTCCCGGGACAACCTCTCAGCCCCCACACAGATGGCACCTCAAGACAGCAAGCTTTTGGGCATATGAAAACCAGCCTCTAGGCAACGGACAGCCAGAGGCTTTAGCACATCCCAGGTGTATTCCTGCATTCTGGGAAGGAAGGTGAGAGACTTCTGTTTCCCTACCTGTAGAGTGGAACCCTGGCAGAGCCTTCATCCCAGGCTGGTCAGCACCACTGGCATGTTCCGGGTACCCCTAGCCCCTCAAAGGGGCTCTAGAGTGCAGTGCCCCACACCCCCTACCTCCCTTCTCGAGGATGAGTTCCTTCCTATCGTATTGTGTGGGTGAACTCTCAGTAAGCAGATGGCTGCTCCATCCTCAGCCATGAGGTCAGAGTCCCTCCTGTTCAGTATTTTTGCAAGAATATCCACCAGACAAGAGCTTGTTGCCTCTGCAAATGCTTTGGGACCAAGGATCTCCGGCTTCGTTCTCATGCCCTGCTGAGCCACTCAGACCTAGAACAGATCACCAGGGCCTGGTATGCTCTAGCTGGCCCCGGCTGAAACTGTGAAGCAGAGATATGCATTTGATCCTCCCCAGCAAGCAGGATCAGCTCAGTTGTGGCTGGGCAAAGAGAACTGGAAATAATGACAGGAGTCGGGGGACAGAAGAGAGCCATGCCTCAGAGAAGCTGGTTGGGCATTTCAAAGGAAACACTCCATAAATATATCACTTCAATACACTCCCTTTTGGAGGCATATCAAAAGAAGCCCTCTTTTATTTCCATACCTTGCATAATAGCAGATTTCCAGTCCCAAAGAGTAGCAGAGCCTTGCTCCTGGCCTAGAGGCCCTTTGTAAAGCCATAGAAAGCTTGGTCTTCCCCTCCCGACAGGGCCCGCTTCACACACAGGTCAGAGTATTGATGTGAATACTAGCCAGGAAAATTAACCAGGTGAACTCTTCCCTCGTTAAACAGCGATAGAGTGTAATTGTGAATTCTTTCACACCTACTCTGTTCCTAGCACATTCCCAGGACAAACTGAGAAACCCAGGTCCCATCTAGCTTGCCCTCAGCCCCTTCTTTGGAGCCAGATGAGGTCTGGTGGGGAAGGAACAATGAAGATTACAAATTGCCCCGAAATGATTGAGGTCACCTTTGGGACCAGCTTAGGAGACCAGTTCTCAAAGGCAACTTCCCCATTGGTCATGTTTACCTTTTCTGGCTCCAGAGGATCAGAGCTTCCTCCCTAACTGTCCTTCCAGGAAGATTACTTCTTCTCCCTCTCACTTGCACACCCAAGCTTGACATACACAGCCCTTGAGTTTCATCAAGCATTTGTCCTCTTGGACCTTGGTGACTACCCCACCTCCTAACTAACATTTCATCTCATTTTGTGGCCCTATTTTCTCCACAGTAAAATGTGACTTTCACCTCATGAGAATATTGAAGACTTAGTCCTAGGATGGTCATCCAGTAAGGATGGAGAGATTTCATATTCATTCCTAAACAGTCCCCTGTCCCAATGTAGACACCATAGAACCACCACTGCCATCCCCAGCAGCTAGTAATTGTCTTGAGATGGTGACCCTCTTCTGCAGGCCTGTCTTCTGTTCTGTGTGTCGCTGGGCAAGGCGTCTACTCCCCTTACCTGTGTGACCCAAGGCAGGAGCCCTCACTCCTTGTAGAAGGCTCTCTGAGGTAGCAAATGTGCCAGGTGGACAGGCAATGCCCATGACACATACAGACTGCTCCCCAGTCCTCCAGGATGCCCCTCCCTTCTCAGGTACACTAAGCTATCTGCCCCCCAAGTCAGTGCCAGTGGATGAACATTTTCCACACCACAGCCATATGCAGGATGCCCGCTCATCTGTTATGCCCAGGTAATTAAGTTGATATTCCAACGCCACTTCCCCCCTGACCTTTTAGAAACAATGTGTTTTGCTGCATCAACAAATTAACTGCAAATCAGATGCTGTCCTTGTAAATACGGGTTTCACAAACAGTGAACATACTTACCTGGCCCCACACAGCTGACAGAGAAATACCCAGGGCCAGGCCAAGACTGACAAAGGCCGTGGAGTCCTGCTGTACTCTGGGACCTCTGTGCCAATCACGCTCTCAGGCCTTCCCCTGCTTGTGTTCACATCTTCCAGTGGTCCCAGGGCTGGAAGTTGGGCAGACCTTCATGCCTAAAGAGGAGCATCTTGTCATCTTTCTGGCTTCCTGTCCATTTTAAGCTCCAAGAACACTATGGTTTCCTATGTTTCTGACTGCATCCCTCCCACTAGATTGGAAGAAAAACCACCCTTCTTAGCCCAGCTTTCAAGGCCCTCTTGTCTCTGACTCCACCAGCACCTCCAAGTCTAAGCTGCCCCATCTACATATTCAGCCTCACTCGACTCCTCCTGGAGCACCGTGGCTCCCCTGTACCATGCACCTGAACTCTCTACCACCCACATCTGGTAGAAGAATGCCCCCTCTGCCCCTGCACTGACTGTGGCATCCCTGTGTTCCCCCTGCCTTGTGACTGACCACTCTACTCTAGTCCCATTCACCCATGGATCCCTACTTCTGGTACAGTATAAACTCCACTCTCTGATGAATCACCTGCCTTTCTTGGAAACAAAAAGATATTGGTCACTTTCTTGTCCATATGTTCTCTTAAGGCACACATCCCTAACACAGATGGGACAAGGGGGTTCCAGATGACTTGGGTAACTCCTTTGGACAAGAATAAATCAGTGGACTGAGAGTACCTGCCTTAGTTCTTGTGCTGTGTGACCTCATACCAATTATGTAACCTCTCTGGACTTCTGTTTCCTGTCTCTATATGGAAATAAACCTCTAACTTGCTTTATGAGGAACTAGGGAGCGCAAAAGGTAAAAACAAGGTAGAAATTCTTTGAAAGGAAAACATATAAATAAAAGAGATTATGTCTAAAGTCCAATATCCTTCAGCAGAACCTGATTGAAGCATACACCTTGGAAAGCTTAGGTCCTTGTGTCCCTAGTATTTTTTCTGAAAGAACTAAGATTATGACATGAATATGCAATTGGGTAGCCTTGTCTCAGACTCAGGACCTCACCCTGAGTCTCCCATGGTTCTAATTATGCTCTAGGAGTGTCCACAACTGTATTCTGACAAAGGAGTTGTTTGCAGCTCCAGGAGGGTCATCTGAGACCTAACACATACCCATGCTAGTTCTGAACTTGCCCAGAAGCAGAAGAGCTGTGAAGATGAGAGTCCACCTCCTCCCAACCCAAACGCTATTTCTTGTGGTCTTAACCCACAAAGACATTTTTTTCCCTGATGGAAGTCAGACCTCACTAGAGTATACACTGCTGACGAGAATGTACTGTCTTGTTCTTCCATGAGGCTCCAGACCTTAGCCCTCCATAGCTGTTCCATCAGCATCCAGGGGAAGGGCCCTTCCTTCCCATGTGCAGCCTTCAGGAAGGCAGGTGTGCTGCGCTGACCTTCAGGACCTTCAGCCCCCACCCTTCCTGCCACTCAGGAAGTGCCAAGTGCACCATTAATAAAACTCATAGCCAGTGACCCCCAAAGGCTGTGTAACTGCCATGTCCATCATCAGAGTTCTAAGGTTCACATATGATGTGATTGCTATGCCCTGCCTAACCCTGCTCTGCTCCATGTTACTACCTTTCTCGCCTACCATTGTGGACCATGAGAATGTGATCTTTAAGTTCAGAGGCCTAAGCCCATCCTGCTTCAGCATCATGTTCCATACCAGTGGGGGCACTTAGTGGATCTCTGCTTCTCACTTCTGTTCCTTGTAAACAGGCCCTGCTGTGGCTCTGCATCCTAAGCTGCTTACAGAGGACCACAGTCAGTGGAGCAGTGGGGGTCAGGGAGCCCCCAGTTCATGGTAATGACTGTCATTAATCCTGCCCAGCTCTGTAGGCTCTTTGAGCTGCAGCTCATGCCATGTTCCCTCAATCCAAGGTTTCTCTTCCCACTGAGGCCGGCCTCTGGAAAGCAGTGTGTTTTCCTGCATTTGTCTCTGCCTGGTGGTTTTCATCCCCTCTTTCCACCTGAACTACAGGCTATTCTCACCCCCCTCACGTGCCCATCTTTGTCCCCAGGGCATCTGTCCTGGTTTATTTGAGCAACTGCAGCCACCATAGCCCAACATCCTTGCCACTTCCTCCTCCAGGAGTAGAAGCTTCCTCCTGCCCTGTCTTGACAGTGCTCATAGATGAGGACACTGAAGCCCAAGGTTCACCAAAGTCACCAAGCTAGCCTGGATGGAGCCTGGCCTCTGTGGGAGGATCAGGAGAGCACCCACAATCGAATGTTCTAGCATTCAAAGCCAAAGAAATACTGCTCAGCACTGTAATCAATCCCGTCACTCTTCCAGGTGCCTGCTTGCTTCTACACAGGTCCCCAAGGCCCCACACACTCCTGGCAGAGTGCCCTGATAATTGGTGCTGCCACCCCCTTCCTTCTCCCTTCGTCCCACGGGACTTTAATGCACACCTCTGAGAGCATTCCATTTTCCTCCTAGCAGCCACCCTGGAAAGGTGGCCCTGGCCAGTGTTCCAACAGCTGTGTGCTTTAGATTAGTGTGTACAACTGCCTCTCATGTGCAACTCCCCTGGAGCTCTGTCCTGGATGATAGCCTACAGGGAAACCTTTGGATGTCAGAGGGGGCAGCAGGGGTCCTGTTCTTGGTTGCTTAGCTTGGGCTTTGTTTTTAGCTGTCTAGCCATGTCAGGACATCTGTACTCACATGATCCCTTCTTGGCTTCAGTCCTGCCAGCTTCTGGGCTAGATGTGGCCACCAAACTGCTGCCTTGCCCCTTTATAAGTTCAGTTATAAAAGAACCAACACAGGTTCATGACATTCAGCAAAAAAAGGTATTTACAGGAACCTGCAGGACTAACACCCTTGTCACTGGAGGGGGAGCCCAGTCCTCTGCATTGCAGAAAATCAGGTGCGGAGGCTTTAGAGACAGGAGGAGGACCAGACAAGGTCATGCTCATCCTCAACTATAGAGCAAATTTAAGACCAGCCTGGGCTACATGTGGTAAGAACTTAAAGCCAATAGCACTGAGTACCCCTGAAGTGCCCAGTCTTATAACAGAGAGGAATGCGCTGGTGGTGAAGGCTTGTGTGTTGGATGTAGGGAGCAAATGCAATACTGCAGGCTGCACTTCTCAGGATATCTGAGAGTGTTGCAAGGATGGGAGGTCTATTCTAAAGAATTTAGGATACAATTTTGTTAAAGACGCTCATAGTTTGAGTTTGTTTGGTAGTGTTGAGTGTGTACAAGACGTAGCAGCTCTGGCTGTGCTGACAAACATGGTGAGTCTCCAGAAGGAGCTGGACATCCCACAGCATTTCCCAGACTCCTGTGGCTGGAGAACCCAGCTCCCCTATGGGCAGTGCATCTCCCAGGGACAGTTTGAGAGATACCCCCTTTCCACTGAGATGACATAAGCTGGCAAGTGGCATGATTGGCCATGCTTTTTACTTTTTATTTCTTTAGGTACAGAAGATGAGTTGGGAGATGGAAAGGCTGGAAGTGGGGAAACCTGCTAATGGTGGCAGCTGCTGGTACCCACAAGATCTCACTAAACCCTGTAGGGTAGAGATGCTCTTGCCCATGGTGCTTATATGGGGACAGAGAAACTTGGAACTGCTATATAACTGAGGCACTGAGTAACCTGAAGAGAAAGTGGGCAGCTGGGGTTCTATCCCAGAGGCCACCTGCTGAGCACTCTGCCACCAACAGGGATGGAAATAATGTAGGCCAAAGATGACATGCAGGGAGGACAGTAGGACAAGACAAGATGGTTACGAAGCAGTAGAACTCTAGGCATGAAAGAAGCAGGGGAGGTGGCAGGGTTGGGACAGGACACCTGGCCTGAGGGGGCCCATGCACCCTCCCCATCCTCTTCTTCCTTAGGGGTGACCTAGGAACTCTGTCCCCTTCTGCCCTACATATTCCCTGTAAGCCATGAAAAAGAAGAAACATGGCAGCCATGCCCATCTCTCTAGGCAACATCAATTTCCAACTAGCAGCCAGCTGCCCAACTATCAGGCAGCTTAGCCGTCATTCCCACTAATGATAGAGGATCTGGAAAGCCACAATTCATTTCCACTCATACCTGCTCTCTGAGTGCTGCCTCCACCAAGACCTTCAGGCCCTTAGGTTCCAGGGATGTCTGTGACACAAGCTCTGCCTTCTAGGGGTCCAGTTCAGAGGCCACGCCAAGTGAGGCCCAAGTCAGCACTTGCTGAGGAAAAAATGTAATGTGAGCCACACATTTGAATCACATGGAGAATTCTGAGTAAGGCATGTAAAGAAGAAAAGGAACAAGTGGGGTTGATTTTAATAGCTGAAATCAGCATAAAAATTAGTAATGAGATGTTTTACATTCTCGTCTAAGTCACTGAAATCTAGTGTGTATTCACACTTTAAGCACATCTTAATTTGGACCCAACACATGGACATTGGCTTCTGTGCTAGCCATTGCTGGCATAGCCATTATCAAATGTTGGTGTATCTTTGTGAACTAAGTGACTGAATGGGTGAGAGCCAACTAGAAGCCTGCAGGGCTTTCTGGGAGTCTGCAGTCTTGAACTTGTACAGATCTTTTCTGGCCCTTGCTCTACCTGCACCTTTTCCTACTCGTGTTCAGGATATGTCGTCAGGCTGTTGAGAGGACAAAGTCTGGCTTTAGAGATACAGTTTCATGAGGAAAGCTGAAAAGTTGGCCCTCTATTGATCCACATAACTGCAAAAGCCAAGCATGTTCTTCAAATTGCATTTGTTCACTAGACATTTACTGAGCAGGCTCCTCCGTCCCCAAGTCCCATCAACCTTCTGCAGGCACAGCAATGGGTCCCTTCAAGGAATAGACTATTTCAAATGAGAGCATGAGGGTAATGGGCCAGATACTCCACCATAAGCCAGTCAAACGTCAGCAGAGGCCCTGGGCACTTACAGTCCTGGAGACAGCATTTGACCTGTGCAGAGCCTTAACGGACAAGACCACATTTGCCAGGACAATCAGAATTGGGGAGGTCACTCTTCTTCAAGAGACAGATAGGAAGTGAGGCATAAGAGCCCAGTACCACTTGGGGGTTGTCCCAGGTTGGGCATGAGTAAACTTTGGGAAAGATATACATGGTGCTACTAGCAAAGTGTAGCTTAGGACATACCAGCTTAGGACAGGAGCAGCCATTGCTGGTTTTAAAAGTGGGTGTGATGTGGTGTGGTGTCATACTGCAGTTTACAAAGTTCCCCTTGACCTGAGTAGAAAATGAAGAGCAGAGCAAGGGATCCTGCTAAGAGACAACTGTGACAGTCCAGGCCAGAGGGGAGGCCAGAACTACAAGGCCAGCAGAGGGAGGCCTGAGACAGTGTGGGTCAGGAGTAGAAAAGTACCTGGTTGGCTCCAGGCTGTAACATGGGTACCTCGAGGCTTTGTCCCAGGCCATGTGTAGAGCTGCATGGAGCCATCTCAATGTGAACTGATGTTTTAAGTTTCCACTTTAATGCAGCTACAAAGACTCCATCCCACTCGGCCGCCGCCTCCCAAGATCCAACGTTCAAGGCCCGTGAGTAGCCAGTGGTGTGCCTTCCCCATCTAACACTGCCTGTCCCTTTCCCCTGGCCTCACTAAACCTAGAGAGTGTAGACTCTCCTGCCTGGCACAAGGAAACTGGGAAATGGGTTTTCAGCTCCCCCGCTGTGTGGCATGAGCCGGAACTTGCATTTTTCTGGGCTTCTCTCTCCTTTTTCTGAATCAGCTCAGTGACTTGCCAGCCGTAGCCATGGGTAGCCAAGCTGCTGTGTGTAGCTTCACATCATTTAAGCGAATCTCCCAGGGAGAGCTGTATTTCTAGCCACTGAGTTCTAATGGCTCACTGCAAATGCCTCTTCCTCACAGAGGAAGCCACAATCTGACAGCAGGGGTCTTATTCCCCCCAGATCTTGGTTGGGAAACATTTGCTTCCCAAGGGCTGAAAACATAGTGCCCAGATAGATGGAGACAGGTACTTTCCCCTGCTAGGCTTCACAAAGAGAGATACCTGCCCACAAAAAGTACTAAGGAAGGGTTGGAAAACAACAATGTACCGTCCTACCCAGCCAACCACTGTGAACAGAGTAGGACATGGAGAAAGGCCCACGTTTTAAAGAGAAATGCCAAGGGCTGGAGATGTGGTCCAGTGACAGAGCCTTGGTTTGACTTGCAGCATCAGTGCTGAGCATCCATGTGCTTCTTTTCCCGTGGACACAGACCTTAACCTTTCTGGGATGTAACTTTCTTAGTGTGAGAAACCTACTAGGATGGTTTGATGGGACCTACTTCCCAAGGGAAAAGTTTCCAGTCTATTGTCCAAGGCAACCGTGCCCAAGCATAGGGGTCAGCTATAGTCAGAGCTCCTGAAAAGCTAGTGTGCTGGCCTTTCCTGGTGTGTCCCTCCAGATCCATCTCATGAAGGCACAAAGACCATCCTTTGCAGGGACAAGGCTAAACCAGATGTCTGTCTGAATCCATGGTGTATACACCCAGCATCCATTGGGTAGCTGCTGTCTTGGGTGGATGTCAGATGTCCTATGCTTCTGTTTCTTCCTTCCCCCTGAGTGCAGAAGTTAGAGGTTTGAGGTAGAGAAGAGGGATGTTAAGTTGGGAATCTACCATTCCGGCCATGTGAAGTGATGGACCCTTTCTGTGCCCCTATGAAAATGTGATTCACCCAAATCCCAGTTGGCACAGCTGCCAGGGGGCTGGAATTTTCTACTCCCTGCCATCAGAAGGAAGGAACAACCATCAAAATGACATGCTCTGGAGGACCGGAAGTATATCCAGGTCAAACCTTGTATAGTACAGCACATGTTTCAGTACAAACCTTAGCAATATGGATTTGGGGTTGTCAGAACTGGACTGGAAAGCTGAGGATGTATGAGTGTGGGCAAGGACTAAAGCTCTCTGACCTGCCCTCCTCTTTTATACCAGGCCCTCATTCATAGTGGTCTTCTGTAAAAATGAACACGGATGATCTTTGGAGGCCATCCAGCACAGAACCAGGCACACCATAGCTGTTTTTACTCTTTCTAACAGGTTTTTTTCACCTTACCACTTCTAAATAGTGACCCATTTTATTAAAAGCCATTGTTTGCGTAGGATTTTAAGGCCACTAAACCATTTTGGGGACCTCATCTCAAGTGAGCAGCACAGTACTCTAAGCATTGTGGTCACTCACTTTAGAAAAGATGTTTGGTAGCCTAACCCTCACCAAAGATCACCAAATTGTAGAACTCACCAGTCCTTCTGGTGTCCCCAGTTCCCTGGGCCCTCTGTCTCTATGGAAATGAGATGAGCTCAGCACACAATACTGGGGCAGAGACTTCAGATGGGGGTGGGGGGTGAGGGGAACCTGAGCACTGGCCAGATGGATTTCCTCTGAGGTCTCTGGGGCAGCATTATGTCATGGCAGGGATAAGAGGTAGGAACTA
>LZPO01045392.1:8845-35080 GCA_001675575.1 Neotoma lepida | reverse complement strand
ATTGCTCAGTAAGTAATATTATTATGACTTGGGTCTCTTGATAATGATGATAATTTTCTAAAATTAGATAACAATGGTGAATACATAATTTGACTATGTTTGAAAATTCTGAATTGAACTGTTCAAAGGTTGAGTTTTGTGGTATGTGGACTGTATTACATCAAAGTAGTAGGTTTTCATATATTTTTTTAAAAAGGCATTTATTATTATTCATGTCTCTCCATAGTCTTTCTTAGACTCTTCCTTCTTATCTCCCTCCCCCTTTAATCNTACCATTCTAAGTTTTCTATTAAACTATTTATAACACTGTGTTCTAAATCTCCTTTCTGGAAAGATCTCTGGTCCCTTATTATCTACCTAACCTCTGTGGTTATTCTAAACTAAACACACATGTCCAAAACATAAAACATAATGCCTATTTATAAGAGAAAATATATAATGTCTTGATCGGGATTACTTTACTCAGAATGATTGTTTCTAGTTTCATTCATTTACCAGAAAATTTAATCTCCCTTAACACCTGAATAATATTCCATTCAGTCAATGCATGACATTTTTATTATCTATTCATCCATTGATGGACATCTTGGCTGTTTCCAATTTCTGGCTATTATAAATAGAGCAGTAATGAGCACGGATGAACAAATATCTCTGCTGTAAGATACAGAGTACTTTGGGTTAATGAGAGTGTTACAGCTGGATCTTGCAGTAGGTCAATTTTCAGTGCTTTGATTTAACGCCACACTCATGTCTATGTTGGCTATTCCAGTTTGCACTCCCACCTGCAATGGATGAGTGTTACATTTCCTTCCAATATCACCAGTATTTTCTGCCATTGTTTAATTGATCTTGCCCATTCTGACCGCTGTAAGGTGATAACCCAAAGTAGTCTTAATTTGCGTTTCTCTAGAGGCTAAGGATGTCAAACATTTTTAAAGTGTTTCTTAGCCACTGTGTTTCATCTTTAGAGAAACTTAGGAATACTTAGCCCTGAACAGATGGATTTTTATGACAACTCTTCTCTCAAGACTCATGGCTATATGCAGAAGTGGGGCGGGGTATATAAGTACTTAAGTAGCTGACAATTTTATAGAAAGTATTTTTAGATATAAAAGGGCAGACACATACATAAACTCGCAAAGACTGCATCACCATTCACAAGACATGCACAAGATCAAACCAGATTAAATCCCAGCACAATGAAGGGGAAGTAGGCACAAAGTCCTATCCCTATCTAAGAATATGTTCATAAATGATAGCTACTAAGAGAAGAAATACCTATCAGTTTTCTTCACCTGAATTGCACTGGGAATGTCAACTACACTCCAGAGCAGACCCCATGCTAAAGAGTCATAGGCCAACAGGTCTTTCAGTGCTCTTTTTTTTTTTCATTTTTGTATTAGTTTGATAAGATAGATAAAGAATTGTGATATGTGATTGGCAGGGAGGTGGGAGTATCTGGGAGGGATTGGCAGGTAGGAAAGAATATTTTAAAAATATACTGTATGAAATCTTCAATGAATAAATTGTAAAAAGAGTGAAAAATTTTTTAAAAAACCCAGAAATATGATATGTAACTGTAGAAATGTTCTATATTCATTAAGGAGCAAATGTAAATATAAATATTATATAATTTTGCCTAACATGCAGAAACTTTTCAATATGTATTTTAAAATTACATTAATAATGTTTGAAATGTAACACTAGTGAATCCGTTTGACTTGTAGGAAGTTTTATCCTGATTATTTGAAAGAAAAGGATGATGCCTATTTCTATAGTTTGTTAATTTCTTTATGGGGTAATTAAAAGAAAATTAAGTAAATACTAATGGATATATTATGCCCCATTGTATAAAGTTTTCATTTCTNTAAATTATTCTAACTTTGAAGATTCATGAATACATAGAATTGATTCTTTAAAAATCACTGCTTCAGGTAATACTACCTTGAAAATCCATGTTCAGATAATGCTTTACATTTTGTGCTTTAGAAAAATAATCCTCATTGAAACCTGTAAAACTATCCAAATATATAATATACCTCTCCATTATGATAAACACATGAGGAGTTTTCATCAAATTCACTAATAATGATGGCTGGAAGAGCTTTTTGATAACAATTTTGATGGTATTTTTTCTTTGCTGTAGTGTTAACCTAATTTATGATTAAGATAAAGCTACATTTAGCACTTATTCAACTTCTCATTAAAGAGCACAGTGCACCCAGCTATGTTAGGGTTAAATGTGTGGAGTGAAAAGTCTTGTGTCATCTAGGGTTTCTTTTCTCTCCTTGTTCACAAAACTCCCCTTCCTTTCCACTGTATTAGTATGGTAAGCCCATAAATGCAAATTGCTAGTGAGTGTCTGGTGAGATTTTATAATTCTGTCTGGAGGTTAACATTGCTTTTCTACTTGTAAAAGGTTTATGTGTAAGCTCAAGTGAAGACCATGTACTTGCCCTTTGCCCAACCTCAGTGCATTCCAGAAGGAAGCTCTTTCACTTGATCCCCACTCTGTGTAAACATGAGATAAACTTAGAGTCAGATTGAGAAACTCTTGCCTTTGAGTTTTTCTTCATTTGCTTTTGCTTTTGTAATTTTTTTCTTTAAAACAAGATTTCCCTCCGTGTTCCAGACTGGCCTGGGATTCATTATCCTCCTTCTTCAGCCTCCATGGTAGTGAAATAACAAGTGTACACCATTATTCCCTGCATGCTATTTTTTTTCTTTGTCTTTTTGCCTGTTTTAATCCATTCAGATTCACACTGTTTGTTATCATAAAATTACATACACTTTCCCAGCTACTAACAGTGCAATTTTAAAAATTGCGGTAATAATATTCTGTTTTGAGGTAACAATATTCTGAAAAAACTGGGTTCAACAAAAATTTCATAANCATCTATTCCACTATATATCTTTTCTATATGATTATATATACATTTTACATTATTCAGAACTTTGAAGGTAATGAAGGCCTTAACAAACAACCATGTCGATTTATTTTGTTGTGTGAATGATATTTTGCATACAATGTGTNTTATGATGAAATGAGATTGCATTATTCAATAAGCAAACACATATTCATTACATAGGAACACATATTTTTTCACACATGTATTTTATGACACCTTAATGTAATTATAAATGTACATTGATGTTATTTCCATCACATGGATCACACCTATTCCAGCTACTTGTTTAGGTCAATCTCTAAAGGTCTTCTTTCCATGATTCTTGACAGAGATCCCAAACTCATTTATATGACTTTCCCATAATCTAATTAATCCTTGTACATATGTTCAGAACATTTTTCCCCAAATAAAGACTTCTTAAAGATTTTTAGAAGCTTATATATTCACATAAAATAAATTCCAAACTGCCAGACAGAGCCTGAGGACCTTGCTGCTCTGATCTGAGGCATTTTGCTCTACTGGACGTTGATGCCCAAAATATGTAATAATAAAGAGCAGTGTTTGCCATGATGCTCAGCCATCACCTGTAATTGAATGTTAACTAAATATAAATCTCATTCTTTCTTTTTATTATAACTTGGCTGAATGTTTTGCTATAAAATTTTACTTTCATCCTCACCAACCTGGTTCAATTGAAACATAAATCTGTAACCTGCACATATTCAGTCTAAACTCTTCACACAGTGGCCAGTCTGCATGAGTTGACAGTATGTCTTCAACTTCTTTTCCTGGCATCTCCATTTCTCCACTGTGTGCTCTTTTGAAAGCGGTCAATTTGAGGAACTCATCATATCTGAATATGGCTGACTCCTTTGTATCCTTTGGCTATACTCTGCTCCCTTCTTTATATCTATGTAATAGACTTAGGTGGTTACTTTATATAGTAAATTAATAAACATATGCAATTTAAAAATTACATGAAAACACATATAAGTTCTCATCTTGTATTTGACCTTACCTAATAGGCTCCCACTACTTTCTATATATGGTTCCAATCTCCTGATTGTTATCAGTTTACATAAAGTATTAAACTCAATATGCTCATCAGTAGACATTTTAAATAGAATATTAAACACAATATGTTCATTCTAATTCAGAGTTTAATGCAACTAAAATAAATTATTTTGTTTCTCTGTTTTTCTTTCTCGATATGATAATTTCTCACTCATTCATTTATTACTAATCATTTTGATTGAAATAAAGGAGCACATGTTCTCATTGTCATAAGTGAAATGATAGGAAAGTGATGTAAAATGTTTATAATCCCATATAACCTCCGTTCCCACCTCCGAGGTATCATCCATCTTAGCAGATTGCTGCATTTCCTTGCCCATTTATCTCCAGTCATATGATCCTATGAAACACATGTGCACTTCCATAGGAGAGGCAGACACTGTTANTCACTCATACAATATTCATTTTCTCTGCTGCCTACAAATGGAGATAATTTTTACTCAGGAAATGATATTACCAATGTGCTCTGTTAAAATGTCACAATAAAAGTTTTCCTGTTGGGTAGAGGGGTAATGAGACACAGGTCTTGGCTCTTAGAAAGATATAAATGTAACTGAATGAGCTTTGGGGAAAGTTTGTGAAAGCAGGCAGGGTCAGCAGTATATTCTTACATCCTGAAATCTAACTAGAGAAATGAGCAGGGAAAGTGATATGTATCTAAGTCTCACATATTACAAAATGAAACAAGGTTGCACTACCTTGGCCTCAGGAAA
The DNA here is from genome assembly GCA_001675575.1 of Neotoma lepida. Lineage (NCBI taxonomy): Eukaryota > Metazoa > Chordata > Mammalia > Rodentia > Cricetidae > Neotoma > Neotoma lepida. The sequence continues at coordinate 30,384 of LZPO01045392.1, read as the reverse complement.
CCATTGCAATCATCTTATATTACTTAACCTTCAGTCTCTTGTTTTGTGAGAAAAATAATAATTTATTTGTTGTTTATTTAACAAGAATAATAATACCCATTCTTCAAGGTCAATAATTCTAGAATTGTTGAAGGCTTTTCCACCCAGTGACACTGATCTAATGTAATTTGTCTGCATCTAAAAAAAGACAAAGGATTGGTTGCTTTGAGCTTTGTCCCCTACAAATCCTGCTACAGAAAGCCTGCCCAGAGGCAGCCTCTCATGGGTTGTTATTCTGTGATAGGTAGGACATAGTCCACAAGGTAGATTTGCTAAAGCTATGTGGATTTGAATAAACATTTTTACATTATCTTACAGAGACATGTGGAAATTTACACTGTCTCCAGGAAATGAATGAGTTTCCATTCTCTAAATGCATATTGTCACTGATGTTATTAACTGTCTCCCAAATTATTAATTTTCAGTATTAAATTCAGCCATGAGGTTGAAGATTACATGGCATTCTCATTATTTCTGAATTGATTATCATTTAGCTTTCATATTAATTATTATATTCTTTAAGTAATTTTCTCTTTCTTGTGAATCATTTTCTTTTACTATATATTTTTAAGTCTTNGAGATTATAAAATAATACATCATTTATCCCCTTCTCTTTTCTACCTCTAAACCTTTTCATATATCTGTCCTTGCTCTTATTCAAATTTGTGGCCTTTTTTTTCTTTAAGATGTATGTGTATGCTATGTGTGAATTCATATGTGTTTGTGTGCATGTGTCATATATATGATGAATACACACACACACACACACACACACACACACACACACACAAAATCTGCTCCACTCCATGGGGCTGATCATTTGGTTTCATTTAATTTGCTTTTTCTCTTACCAATTCCTTAGTCTCTTTGTAATTATACCAATATNATTAAAATATGTGTTAATTATTTCCCTTTTGTCTACAATCTTGTAACTGATTTTCTTTATGAAGAGCTTTTAAATTTAAATATATACTATTTCTTTAAGTGATATACTATAGTGGTATTTGCTCCACCCATGATCTTGGACTATAGGGCTGGAAGGAGGTGGAGTTTCTTGCCATTGTACTTCACCTCTTAGAAGGAGAGGAGAGATGGATTATGAGGTTTCTCTTCCTATTTCCTGCTTCCTGGTGTGATCAGACACCAGACAGCCTGGAATTGAACCCAGGTCCTCTGGAACATCAATCAGTACTCTTAACTGCTGAGCCATCTTGTGGTGGTATTTTATCTATGTCCCTCAATAAAACTTATCTGAGGATCAGAGTAACCGGGTCAGCTGCTAGTCTTGCAATGTTAGCACACACCCTTAATCCTATCACCTAGCAGGCAGGGTCTGTCTGGATCCCTGTGAGTTCCAGATCACACTAGAAAGAGTCACACATGGAGACACACGCCTTTAACCCCAACATCAACCATAGAATTCTGGAATACAAACAGGAAGTAATGTAGCTAGGCTGAGAGAGCCAATGGGAGAACAGAACAGAAAGGAATATAGCCATGGAGATATAGGAAGTCACATTCTCTTTTGGAAGCACCGGCCTTGTGAGGTGAGGCTGGTAGCTGTTCCTAATTCCTCTGATCTCTGTCAGACTTTCACCCCATCCCTGATTCCATGTTTTATTTAACAAGACCATTTAGAAATTCATCTTACACAATCTCTCTCTTCTTTTTTTTTTCAATTGGTAATTGTGGTTGATATATTGTGCACCCTAATAAAGCTTTCCTGGGTTCAGAGAACAGAACAGCCACTAGATAGACATAGAGGCCAGAAAATGGTGGCACACATGCATTTAATCCTAGCATTCCGGAGGCCGAGATCCATCTGGATCTCTGAATTGAAGGCCACACTGGAAATAGAGCCAGACATGATGGCACATACCTTTAATTCCAGTGATGGCAGTGATGGAAGTGATGACAGAAAGCAGAAAGGTATATAAGGCGTGAGGACCAGGAACTAGAGGCATTTTTATGCTTTGAGGCTTTTAGCAGCAGTTCAGCTGAGATTCATTCAGGAGAAGACTCAGAAGCTTCCAGTTTGAAGAAACAGGATCAGCTGAGAAGTTGGCAAGGTGAGGTTGGTTGGCTGTGACTTGTTCTGTCTCTCTGATCTTTCAGAATTTACCCCAATATCTGGCTCCAGGTTTTCTATTAATAAGACCATTTAAGATTCATGTTACTTTTACAGGTCATAGGGATTTATTAAGATATAAATTGAGGAAATACATTCACAAATACCGAACCGAGTAAACAGCTGAAGTTGTCCAGTGTTCTGACAGGGAGCAAATCCACCTGGGGGTTCAATCAGACCAGGAAGTGGGCAGCAGCGAGAAGGGGCTCCTGACCCTTCTTCTTTGCTTTCATTATAACAAAAATTAGCCATTTGGTCAAGATGCTCTTGCATGGACTGCTTGATAGTATGTTGTATAAACTGGACATACAGGACCCATAGAAAAATGACCACTGAATTTTGCCAAAACAAGGCAAAATGGTCCTTCAGCCTCCTGCTTCACAGAGGAGACTGCCAGACATTCTACAGGACACAGGGAGAAGCCACTGGGAGACTCTAGGCCTATAGGCTGAAGATGAATTCCCCAACATTGCAGAGGAACTTTAGGTGACTGTCCAGGCAGCCAGCTATCTCTATCATTTCTAGAACTTTGAAAGTTGCTTACAATGCACTTCCTGTTTACTCAGGTAATATTATAGCCTTCTGGGGTCTTTGATGTATTTGACGACTAGATAGTTATAATTTTCCTTGTTTATGATAAAAGATAAATTAGATATGAAACCTTAGACTCACAAAAATAGAATAGATGATAGAGTATTTTCTTTAATTTTGCCAAATACAAATAGACTAGATATTATAAGTGTAATTCTTGCTTGATAACTGTTTTGTTATATATAATTTTACTATGTTAAAGTTAAAACCTTTGTATTTGATTAGATAGATAAGGGGAAGTGCTGTGGGATGTCTTTCTGTACAGTGTGAATATGTGTTGCTCTGATTGGTTGATAAATAAAGCTACATTGGCCTATGGCAAGGTAGGATAGGGTTAGGCAGTACATTTGAACTAAAGATGAGAGGAAGAAGGGTCAGGGAGGTGCCCAAGGAGTAACAAGATGCCAGCAGACCGATAATGCCACAGCCATGTGGCAACATATAGATTAAGAGAAATGGGTTAAGTTATAAGAACTAGCTAGCAAGAACCCTGACCCATAGTCCATAAAGTTTGTAAATAATATAAGCCCCTGTAGCTTTACTTAGGACCATGCAGCTATGAGACACTGGTGGGAGAGATTTGTCAGACCAAGGGGCTGGGCAGGACTAGAAAAACTTGTGGCTACAATGTACTTTCATATATTTTTCTTATTTATCTTTTTTATCCACTATGAATCAATTCCTATAACCACTTCACTGCCCTCCTCACAACTCTTTTCCCCAAGTATGGCATTAATTAATATTTCAATTTCCTTTTANTAGCTTATCAATGACAATAAACAGTAATTCATGTTACAACTTAAATATTTTTAAATTAATATATTTTAATGTCTTTCTAGTTAGCCCCATGCTGTGTTGTCTGAATAGTTGATAGAAGGATCATTCAGCCAATGGGTAGTTTTACATCATTATAAGTCTACCATTGTAGCCTTGAAGGGACAAGACTTCCTTGGTACTGCTTGGGTTTGTGCAGTGTTCATGCTTTTGGTAGCTGAATGCTAAAGCTAATATAAAGGCAGCTGTTACAGTGTAGACTGATTTTATTTATTCTTAACCAGGATCTTCCTGCCAAGAGGACCTTACTCTAATATGATGTGACCACTTAGTTATTATGGTGAAGGTTTATTTGTGATTTTCAAGGTTTTAAATAAAATAATATCTCTTGTTTTGTTTTGGTTTGTTAACAAGCTGTTAAAAGTTGCCTCTTGGATGTTANAAGTTTCCAGAGCATGAATTAAACTTTGGGAAATGTGTCCTTTAGAATTTCCATCATCAGATGATTGTTTGAGGCCCTTTATGGACTGTAGAGATAATCTGAATAAACATTTTCTTAAATTGGCAACTGCTCAAATATTGAAAGAATGTTTACAGAAATGTTAATAGCTACAAGGCAAGGGCATCAGCTGTTTGATCTTTTTCAATTGCAAGGGTTGACACCTGCCTGTCATAGAAAAATAAACCATAGTAAAAGACATTTGTTACATCTCTCAGCTGAATCTGAAAACTGTATGCTCGAGAAATTTTCTCAATGATTAGGAAATAGAATGTTAGCTGATATGTAATTATGATTTCCTGGGATTTAGAGCTGTAGGATTCAGTATCTTTAACAGTTTCTTGTCACAACTATTATTTATTTAGTAAGGAAATTATACCTTTGCTTTGTGATATGTTTAAAAGGATGCCATTGTAGGGTGGAACATTTAATGCCGAAGTCCTCTTTGAGTAAATTACCTCTCTATAATTAGTTGGAGTAGTCATTAGTAGTTTTCTTTCCTCTACTGACAACTTTAATAAGAGAGCACCCAAATTAATACTTAGTTGTGCTTAATCATTATAATTTCTTACACAAGTTCTCTCCATCTATTCTAGCCTTTAGTTTCCATTTCTTCTCCTTCTGAATTAACTTATGCTTATATATGCAGAGTAATACAATTTATGGATCATTTATTATAGGTTTTACCATATGTAAGTTTATGTGGGCATTTTTGCCATTCTATGTTCTTTAAACATAATGCTTAATTCCTTGGACTAAAGTCTATAATTCTACCTCTCCAATTAAATTGTTTCTTTCTGATTGTTGTAGGAGTGCTTTTATGTGGTGGTAAAATGTAAGTGAGAATAATGCTAGCTTCAGTCCTTTGGATCAGAAAGGGAACATTTCATTAGATATAAAGAACACAAATAATGTAGGTTTCTGGTATTTATAATTCAGGATCAGCAAATTTCAAATTAATATAGCTTTGAAATGAGATCATTAATTTTTATTTTGAAGTAAAATTTCCAATTGCTAATTTAGTGGAGACAATATACATGATGGTGGCCAAAGAGAACCACTACTGAATCTAGAAAATATTTAACATAGGAAGCTAAGGACCCTGCATAAATAGACTCCCCTATCATCATTATTGTATTAAACCTAGGTCATGTTTTATGTAAGGCAGTCAACCAAAAATAAAATGCGTAATACTCATTTTATACCTTTTATTTATTTTATTTTTTCTTTTATTGAAAAAAAGTCTTTTCTCATATATCCTGATTATACTTTTCCCTCTCTCTACTCCTCCCAGTTCCTTGCCACAGGATCTGTTCCATTTCTTTCTATCATTAGAAAAGATCAAGCTTTTAAGAGTTAAGAAGCAAATATGACAAATAAGATACAATATGATTAAGCAAAAACTATCATATTGAAATTATACATGGCAACCTAACAGAAGGAAAAGGATCCTAAGAGCAGCCACAAGAGTCCCACATGAGACCCACTCATTCTCATAGTCTGGAATCCCAAATAAATGAATAGCTATAATATATACACAGAGGATTTGGGGGAGACCCATGTAGGTTCTGTGCTTGCTGCTTAGGTCTCTGTGAGTTCATAACCACCTTGCTTGGTTGATTCAGAGGGCCTTGTTCTCCTGGTGGCTTCCATCCCTTCTGACTCTTAGAATGTTTTTGCCTCCTCTTCTATAAGACTCCTTGAGCTCTGAGGCAAGGGATTTGATGGAGACCTCCAATTTAGACTCCCTTTCTACATAATGTCTGGCTATGGGTCTATGCATCTGTTTCCATCTACTACCAGAGGAAGCCTCTCTGATATTTACTGGATAAAGCACTGACCTATGAGTATAGCAGAATATCATTAGGAATTACTTTATTGATCTTTTTTGACCTGTAGTTTGGGTTTTACCCTAGGTTTCTGGGCTATCTAGTCTCTGGTTCCTTGTTACCCAACCAGTGTCGGTATAGGTTCCCTGTCATGGAGTGGTCCTTAAATCAAATCAGACATTGGTTTGCTTTTTCCACAAATTCTATTCCACCATTGCCCTAACATATTTTGTAGGCAGGACAGATTGTAGGTTAGAGGTTTGTGGCAGCGTTGGTGTAAATATTTCTCTTTCAGTAGCCTGCAAAATACTTTCCTNCTCTAAAAATACTAGAANATAGGGATTAGAGCTCCCTTTAGGCATCAGCATCTCCATGTTTAATAAGTTGTATGGCTGTTGTCCTCAGCAATGGGGCAATACTTATCTTAGCCATTCTGACAGGTATAAGATGGACTGTCAGAGTAATTTTGATTTGCGTTTCTGTGATGGCTAAAGATGTTGAACCTGTCTTTAAGTGTTACTGAACTATTTGAGATTCCTCTGTTGAGAATTCCATATTCAGATCTGTATCCTAATTTTTAAGTGGATTATTTGNTTTTTTTTCTTTTTTGATATCTAGTTTCTTGAGTTCTTTATATACTTTGGATATTAGTCCTCTATTGGATGTGGGGTTGGTAAAAATATTTTCATATTCTGTAGGCTGCTACTTTATCTGATTAGTAATGTCCTTTGCCTTACAGAAGCTTTTCTTGAGGTCCCATTTATGAACTGTTGATCTTAGTGTCTGTGCTTTTAGTGTTCCATTGAGAAAGTCATCTCCTGTCCCAATGTGTTCAATATCAGGTTCACTGTATCTGGTTTTTATGTTGAAATTTTTGATCCTCATGAACTTGAGTTTTTATACAGGTTGATAAATATGGATCTATTTGCATTCTTCTACATGCNAACATCCAGTAAGACTAGCACCATTTGTTGAAGATGTTTCCTTTTTTATTCAGTGTGTATTTTTGGTTTCTTTATCAAAACTCTGATGTCCATATATGTATGGATTTATGCCTGAGTGAGGAATATTCTTTTATTCTGTGTGAACATATATCACTGTGACTGGGTTAATAAAGAAGCTGACTGGTCAATACTGGACAGGGTAAGGTCAAGTGGGAGAACCTGACTAAGGACACTGGGAAGAAGAAGGGTGGAGTCTGAGGAGTCACCAGGTAGACAGGAAGAGGAAACAGGAGGTAACACCACATGGCAAAATGTAAATAAAAATGGGTTAATGTAAGTTGTAAGAGCTGATTATAATTAATATTAAGTCTCCATGTTTGTTATTTGGGAACCGTGGGTGGAAAAAGAACTCCGCCTACATCTTGGTGTTCAATTCGATTCCATTGATGAACTTGTCTATTTTCATTCCAATACCATGTGGTTTTTATTCCTATAACTCTTTACTACAAAGTGAAATTGCTGTGAGAGGATCCTTCAGTACTCTGTGAATGTGTATTGTGCTCATTAGTTGATCATAAAGTGTTTGGCCAATNAAGAAACAAGATGTCAGAAAACTGATAAACCATGGGCTACTTGGTGATACATAGATTAATTGAAATGGGTTAATTTAAATGTAAGAGCTAGTTAGTAATAAGCCTGAACCATTGGCCAAGCATTTATACTTAATATAAGCCTCTGTGTGGTAATTTGGGAAACAGTTGCCTGGTATTTGGAAATTGGCGGNACAAAAATCTCTGCCTCCATTTACATGAAATTAGAAATGGGGGGAGCTCATGATTGCTTTAGGTAGCCTGCGTTTTTATTTTGTTTTGTTTTTCAATATGAAGTTGANAGTTTTCCTTTCAAGGTTTGTAATTAGAATTTTGATGGGGATTATGTTGAATCTGTAGATTGGTTTTCATAGGATGATCATATTTACTATGCTAATTGTACTGATCAATGACCATGGGCAATCTTTCAATCTTCTGATATCTCTTCCTTTAAAGACTTGAAATTTTTAGTTATTCAAATCTTTGCTTGCTTAGTTAGAGTAACCCCAAGATATTTTGTATTATTTGAGGCTATTATGAAATGTGTTGTTTCTCAGATTTCTTTCTCAGTCCATTTATCATTTATATATAGTTAGGCTACTGAATTTTTTGAGTTAATCTTGTATCCTGCTACTTTGCTGTAAATATTTATCAGCTTTAGGAGTTCCCTGGTGGAAATTTTAGGGCCACCTATGTATANTATCATATCATCTGCAAATAATAATACTTTGACTTCCTCCATTCCAATTTATATCCTTTTCATCTCCTTTAGTTATCTTATTGTTCTAGCTAAGACTACAAGTACCACACTGAATAGATATGAAGAGAGTGACCAAGTAGTCTTGTTCCTGAGTTNAGTGGAATTGCTTTTAGTTTTGCTCAGTTTAATTTGATGCTTACTATAGGCTTGTTGTAGATTGCTTTCATTATGTTTGAGTATGTCCCTGGTATCCCTAAACTTGTCAGGGATTTTATCATGAAGGAGTGTTGGATTTTGTTGAAGGCCTTTTCTGTGTCTAGTGAGATGATCACGTGGTTTTGTCTTTCAGTTTCTTTATAAGGTAGATTATGTGGAGTGATTTTCATATGTTGAAACATTCCCACATCTCTGGCATGAAGCCTACTTGATCATAGTAGATGATCTTTTTGATGTATTCTTGAAATCAGTTTGCAAGTATTTTGTTGAGTATTTTTTCTCAATGTTCATAAAGAGAAGTGGTTTATAATTCACTTTCTTTGTTGGGTCTTTATGTGGTTTGGGTATCTGTGGTTAACAGTGGACTTATAAAATGAATTGGGTAATGTTTATTCTGTTTCTATTTTCTGGAAGTATTTGTGGAGTATTGGTGTTAACTCTACTTTGAAAGTCTGGTAGAATTCTGTGCTAAAACCATCTGGTCCTGGGAGATTTTTGGCAGGGAATTTTTATGAATGCTTTATTTCATTAGGTGCTATAGGTCCATTTAAATTATTTATCTCATCTTAATTTAACTTTGATAAAAGGTGGAAATTGAGAAAATTATGCATTACTTTTAGATATTCCAATTTGGTGGAGCACAGGTTTTTGGTTTTTGTTTTGTTTTGTCCTTATGGTTCTCTGGATATCCTCTGTGTCAGCTCTTATGTCTCCCCTTTCTTTCTGATTTAGTTCATTTATATATTCTTTTTCTGCCTTTTACTTAGTTAGGATAAGGGTTCCTTTATCTTTTTTTCTTTCTCAAAGAACAAACTCTTTGTTTAATTAATCCTTTTTACTAATCTCTTTGTTTCTATTCCATTGATTTCAGCCCTAAGTGATTTTTTTCTTGCAATCTACTCCTCTGGGTGTGATTACTTATTTTTGTTCTAGATCTGTCAGGAGTGCTGTTATGGTGCTAGTATGAGACTTGTCCGACTTTTTCATGTAGGCACTTAGTGCTATGAATTTTTCTTTTAGCACCATGTTCACTGTGTTGCATAACTTTGGGTAGGATGTGTATTCCTTTTCATTGAATTCTAGAAAATCTTTAATTTCTTTCTTATTTCTGTGTTAACACATTGTTCATTCAGTAGAGAATTGTTCAGTTTCCATGAGATTCTAAGCTTTGTTTTTTAAGCAGTTGTTTCTGTTGTTGTTGATATCTAACTTTAATCCATGGTGGTCTAATAGGATGCTGGGAGTAGTTTCAAATTTCTTATATCTATTGAGACTTGATTTGTGTCCTAGTATGTGGTCAATTTTGGAGAAAGTTCCGTGAGGTTTAGAAAAAAAGTATATTCGTTTGTGTTTGGGTGAAATGTTCTGTAAATATCTGTTAGGATCATGTTGTTCATAATGTCTATTGTGTCCAGTATTTCTCTATTCGGTTTTTGTCTGGATGATCTGTATATTGGTGAGAGTAGGATATTGAAGTCTCCCAATGTCATTGTATGAGGGTCGATAAGTGATTTAAGCTGTAGTAGTGTTTTGTTAATAAACTTGGGTGCCCTTGTATTTGGGACACAGGTGCTAAGAGCTGAAATGTTATCTTGGCAGATTTTTTTTCCTTTGATGAATATACAGTATTCTTCTCTATCTCTTTGGATTATTTTTGGTACAAACTCTATTTTTCTTAAGATATTAAAACGGCTATACTAGCTTTTTTTCTTAAGCCCATTTGTTCTATGATTTTGTTGAAACATTTTTCTGGGCCTTTAGGTGGGATTTATTCTCCTTCCTCTATACCTATTATTCATAGATTTGATCTTTTCATACTGTCCCAGATTTCCTGGATGTTTTGTGTTCAGAATTTTTTTAATTTAACATTTTTTATACATCTCAATGTATCCATTTCTTCTATCATATCTTCAATGCTCATGATTTTCTTTTTAATCTCTTGCATTCTGTTGGTGAACCTTGCCTCTGTAGTTCCTGTTTAAAATTCTAAATTTTTCATTTCCAGAATTCCCTCAATCTTTATTTCCTTTATTTATTCTATTTCCAAGTTCAGGTCTTGAACAGTCTAATTTATTTCCTTATATCATTTGTGTTTTCCTGAATTTCTTTAAGGGATTTATACATTTCCTCTTTAAANACCCTTATAATATTCATAATCTTTGTTTTAAGGTATTTTTTCTTGTGCCTCAGCTATATTAGAAGATTCAGAGCCTGCTGTGGTAGGTTATCTGGGCTCTCTCTATTGGAAGTATATTTCCCTGGCTGTCATTGATTTTTTTACTCTGACATCTTGGCATCTGGGTTTGGAATGATTAAAGGTGTANATAATGATTTCTGGATTTGCTTTTGTTGGGTGGGTGTTTTGTTCCTTGGTTTCTGTTTTCTCTCTAGATTTTCAGAGAATATGATACCTGTGTGTTGCCTGCTTCCCTGGCATGCTCAGCTGGCATGTTCACAGGAAATACCTGCTGGTATTAGAGGTCTGGGATACTGGGATGAGTTGGAGAACATCACCATGATATAATGGGCATGAGGTGAGAAAGAAAAGATAGAAACAGCAGGTTTTCTGCTACAGAGCTTGGGATGAGACTGGGGGTATTGGACCTCAGGAGCAGTAGGATGGGTGTAGGTCTGCCTTCAGCCTACTTGTTGCCCTGGGAGGAGCAGCCCTTAGGATGGCAGAGGGTACCTGCTGGAGTTGGGGTCTGGGACAAAGTTACAATGGAAGNAGGGATGTTAAGAGGGGATGGTCTGTGGGATCCTCTGGGGATGTGGGCAGTGAGGATGAAAGGCTACAACTGGTGTTCTGTAGCAGTACCAGGGATAAGACTGGGGTTGGGTCTGGGGGAACAGAGAGAGAGGAGAAGGTCTGTAGCAAAATATGTATTATTTTATGCTATAAATAAAACAATATGGTTCTTAGGGTGAGTGTAGAATTTTTTGTTGTAAGGGAATAGGTTAATTTAATATTGATTTTCTTAACTAAATTAATAGTTTATTATATCAAAACACACATGTTCACAACTTGCTTATATAAGTATAAGATAATACTTTTTAGAAGATATTTTGGTACTACATAACTCTCAAGTGAAATGAACAAATTAAGCCATTTGAACCTCTTACTCCATAACTGAGAATCTATTGTAAGGAAACAGTTCATATATGTAGAACTTTATTATGAATGCTNTTTTTAGTCTATTGCTACAAAATCATTCCAATCATCCTAGATCTCTAAACATAAGAAAATAATTAACTCTACTAGACAGAAAAGTGATTTTGCAAATAACTTGCATTTAGAAGGGTTTTGATATTTCTGATTCTCTCAGATGAATCAATCTCTGAGGAAGAGAGTGGTTCCCAGCCTGACTCCACTCAGTATCTTCTATTTCTGTGCTTCGTGTTCTCTTGGCCTACAGGGATACNTCCAACATGAAAAGCTATATTTCATAACTGTACATCCCTCCAAGTAATAGTGTTATTCTTAATTGTTTGTGGATATTAGGAGGGAGAATGAGGATGAATCTGTTATGTATGTTAACCTCACAAATAATCTGTGTCTTAGGAGAGGGACATTCATTTGAAAGCTAAAAATCCTCTTCTCTGCTCTAGCAGTCACACACAAAAAAAACTTACTTAAATCTGAAATTGGTGGAACTCAAAGGAAAGCAGATGAATGAAAGCCTGGCATCAGAGTAGAAACTGAAGATCTGACTCAGTAGTTAACATTGGAAGCACAATGTGTCTTGAGTGGCTACCATGGAAAGCAGCTGGAGAAACACATCTCTTCACTTCAAAGTTGCTAATTCTGCTACATAGCACTGATAAACTTATGTTTTTATTGTTACTGAATCTCTATTAATGCCTTGCCCAAGTTCCAAGCCATCGAGTAAATAAGATGTATATTGAAGATGAGGAAATGAATCCTTGCTTTATAGANGAGGAAAATAGATTTNGTGACTACTTCTTCTTTTGGGCTGTTTAAGCAATTGAGCACAACAAAACAGCAGAAATAATGGAGTACATCCAGCAGACTTCCTATTACTGATCAAGTTGTGCTGCCTCTGCTCTAGAAGTCAAAAGTATAGATTCCCAACTGGCAAGATGCTCTGGAAGCGCAATANAAAGATAAACGTGTGAAACTTTCTGTCCATTTTTCATGTGAACCATTCATATTTTCATATGAATGATAGACTATTTTAGAATTATGAATTATAAACTTAGGTTTCATGTTTTCTAACATTNGTGAGTAATTTTCCAATTTTAAATCAAAATTAATAATTTATTTTCAACAATAACTAACTTTGTGTTAGTCCTATTTATTAAGTTACTGTAATCTTTTATTTAAAACAAGATTTTCTTTTCATACAATATCGTCTGATCACAATTTCCCCACCCTCACGCTCTCCTAGATTCTCCCCACCTCCCCACCCACCCACACCTTTTCTCTCTCTCTTTTCTCAGAACACCAAAAGGCATTTCCCTTTCTATGGAAATCTAACTCTCCATTGCTCTATACCTAACTAACCTCTGTGGTAATAGGGATTGTAGCCTGCTTAACAAAGAATTAAAAGCTAACATCCACATATAAGAGAATACATACCAAATTTGTCTTTTGGGGTCTGGGTTTCCTCACTTGGGGTGAATTTTTTCTAGCTCCATCCATTTACCATAAAACCTTTCATGATTTTATTTTTTTAAACAGCTGAGTAATATTCCATTGTGTAAATGTACTACATTTTTAAAAATCCGTTCTTCCATTTACAGACATCTAATCTGTTTCCAATGTCTGGCTATTATGAATAGAGCCAAAATAAACATGATGTTTACCATTCCAGGTGCTGGTATCTGGTCCTGTGTTTGTTGAGTGGATGTTCTATTCATTGCTTTCTGTTTCCCTCTCTGGTTCTCAGGAAAGTGTGGTGGCTGTGGATTTCCTAGTAGGGAGCACTTCTGAGTCCCTGTCAGGTATAGCAATGGTGGTCCTGGGTAGATCTTGTTTCTAGGTATTGGGAAATGACAGGAAGAAATGAGGATTGTCTAGAAGGGCAGGGGCTGAGAGGGTCCACAGAAAGAAAGGAAGTGGGGTCTATCAGGTGGATCTTTGAATTCCCTGGGGCCTGCAGGAAAGGAGAGAAGAAAGACCCCTGTAAGTTGTTACAATGCTGGGAATAAGACTGGGGAACTGGAACAGGAGAATGGGAAGGAAAGTGAAGTGATTCTCCTGATTCCCAGGCCAGAATGGCAGCTGAGACAAAAGGAAGGTGAGTGTGGGGCAGCTACCCACCAATCCCACAGTTCCCCAGAGTTTTCTTGGGTGAGAGTAGCAGGAAATATTAGATAGAAGGATTTTAGAGCACGGAGAAAAGATAGAAATACAGGATAGCCTCGAGAGGGCTTAAAACCTATTTCACCCAGCCCCAACTGTCTCTGCCCCCCAAGGTATTTATAGAAAAGCTAAGGGGTGGAGCAAAAGACCTCCCCCAGCACAGCCAAGTGCAGACCATCTCAGACACCTGCACTCAGGCCTGTGGTCCAATCATCCTCTCTATGCAGACCTGCTGGGTAAAGCCACAAGGAACCTGAAAATGGGCTCACACAAGNGAGGGAAGAATGCTGNATGGGAAGACCATAGAGTGGGTGNAGAGAGTACAGANGGGCCGACCATAGCAGGCAATCAGCTACAAAGCTTGTGGTAACACCAGGAGGTTGAAATTGGAGGACAAGAAAGAGAATGAAGATTGACTACCTGATTCTCTGGCCAGTTTGGACAGTGCATTTCCAGATAGAGTCCAGTTTAAATTTTGATCATTATAAATTAATCTTGGGAATTTGTTTTTAATACATATTAGGAGAGTCTCATTTGCAGTCACATAAATATTTATTTTTNTTGTACATAACAGGTTTCCTATGACTGAATAAAATGATGTATCTAAAATGTGAATAAGACATGACAATTTAGTAAGACTGAAAATTTTCAATTTTTTAAAGGGAGTGTATTCAGGCATTGGTATTTAAACTTGTGAAAAACTGGGAGAAGTGACTAGTTGCACTGTATTTTAGTTTATTATTCAAATTAAAAAATAATAGCATTTAGTCTCAACATAAGTAATTCAATTATTATTTGTTTTAAATTTATATTGGATAGTGAATGTAAANTATTTTAAATTGTTTCATTGAAATGTGGGTCTTATTCAAGTATTCATTATAAGTTTTAACACTTTACCATTTATCATTTAGATACAAATCCTAACTATAGATGATTGGCCTATTTTCTCAAAGATAATAATAATACATATATTGGATGTATCTATGAATGTAAAATAAATTTTTGGCTTTTTTCTTTACTAGTTCTGTCTGCTTGTAGGAAAAGGTCCACTTCAGAAACATTGCTGCTTGTTTAGATGACCACCTCTGGGCAAGCNACNTTCAACTCTTATTCTCTTAACAACATCTTTCTGTCAATGATAGCTAAGTGAACCAATAAAGTATTCTTGATAAAACATTTATAGAACACTTAATAATCAAGTCTCTCTAAGAAAGAAANAAATAATTTTCTTCAAGTGACATTGGAAGCTTCCACATGGAAAGCTGCATCATAAAGTCTTAGCACTTAATAGCANGTAAATTTATACTTTACAAGTTTATTATTTGTCTTCCCACTAGAGGGCAGGGCCTTGTCAGTTTTGTTAATGATTACCACCTCTGGCAGTTAGTAGGTGCTCAAAAAAATAAAACAAATGAAATGATTCAGAATGGGTTTATGAAGCCTAAATTTTGGNTACTATATTTCATAAGATGTATANACTANGCCCACACTTCTACTGAAACGGAGAAATATGTCATAGAAAATTTTCTTCATTGTCTTGTGAGTTTGCACTTTGGATTCTCTCAAGATGGGACATCAGACAAGTGCCAGGATACTGAGGGAATCAGCAAAAGTAGAACCTTTATGTGACCACATTCTGG
This sequence comes from Neotoma lepida, assembly GCA_001675575.1. NCBI lineage: Eukaryota > Metazoa > Chordata > Mammalia > Rodentia > Cricetidae > Neotoma > Neotoma lepida. Next base: position 15,108 of record LZPO01045392.1, on the reverse strand, counting down.
CTACAGTTTCTGNGTTTACAATCAAGTAGNTCTTAGCTCACTGTGATGTGAGTAGCGGGCATCTGAAAGCATCAGTTGTCCAATCAGGCTCCTGTGAAGTTGTTATGCAGTTGGCNGATTTCTCAGAAGTTACCATGAAGATGGTGCTAAAAGAACACTGAGTCTGTTGANAGATTTTATTCTGTTTTCAGTATATTCTTAAGAAAATATTCAGTGCCATCTTAGCATTTGCTAGCATTTTAACTGCAAACAATTGTTTCCATTAAACTTTCCCATAAGGGCACTAAAAACACTAAGGAATTTCATATGCACAGTAGACGATATATGATGAATTATGCATACTATGCATTCATNTACCCAGAAAACTATACCTGATAGACTATGTATACTGTGTACTCATATTCCAAGTAAACTTTGCATGATAGACTGTGTGTGCTATATATTCATATGCACAGTCAACTATACATGACAGTCAATAGATAGTATTTATAAGACAACCTACAAAATATTGTTTACTCAAATTTTATGTAAAATTCAACAAATGGACTTCCCAATTTTGATCTTTTTTGTGAACTTTGGCTTTAAAATAAACATATTAACATATGACACAGTTAGCTTCTATATAACTATATGTAAGATATATATTATATTATATAATTTATCCTATCAGGAGAAATTCTATATAGTTCTGTTCTCAATGTAACTACTCCATTTTAATATGAGTTCTTACTTTAAGTGATTTGCTTATTTGCATATATTTAAGTTACTGGAAAGTTAGAAATATTATTTTTAAATAAAATATGAAATATATTTCTTAAAAGGCATGCCATTTGGTTGGAGATATAGCCCAGTGGTTAAACATACTTGCTGTTCTTCCATAGGACTTAGGTTCAATTATCAGTATCCACATGGAGATTTACAGCCATCTGTAACTCCAGTTCCAGGGTATCGACACCCTCTTCTTGCCTCCATGAGTAGCAGGCATGCATGTGGTACAGTAACATATGCAGATCAAGCAGCATGCACATAAAATAAACAAAATTTTAAAGATATGTCAAAAAATATAAAAGTAAAAATGTATGTTAAATGTTAATTTTACACATCAGTGTCCCTAAAGTAGCTTAAACTCTGTTGCATTTTCAAGTAAATTTTCCCCATAGACGAAGCTAAGATGGGATTTTAAACNTTTATCTCATGAATTTGTGAGAGAGCAATCATTGTTGTAAGTATAATGTTTTGTTTTATTTTTCTATTAGTCCATTAAGATTGCACCAACACTGATGGTGAGGACAACAGCCGTAGGTTTCAAGAAAAGAGACATCATGGAGAGCATTAGGAGTATAAGGAGCCTAAAACNGAGTAGATGTCTAAGGGGCAACCAGGGACCAGTGTGAAGGAGCTGATCAGCAAAGATGGGAAGCTGCACACAGGAGGAATGGGACAGAGTTATGTAGAACAGACAAATTATAACCAAGTGTTTTTGTAAAGAACTACTTGANCTTCCTTTGTTTGATGGCGTCCTTTGTTATCCTGCCATTCACATAATTTGTGCTCTAATTGGTTCATGCTCATGTAGGTGGAGTTTTCCGCCTAGACCACCGATCAGCTTTGTCCCACCAGGTGCTGCCCAAATATCCACATAGATACTTAATATTAATTACAAATGCTCAGCCGATAGCTTAGGCTTGTCTACAACCAACTCATAACTTAAATAAAACCAGTTCTATTAACTANGTGCTGGTTCAAGGCCTGTTAGCCTTATCTATGAACTTTCCATGTTGCTTCTTCCATGTTGGCTCACAACTCCTCTGACTCCGCCCTTCTTCTGCCAGTATTCTCTCTGCCCCCCAAATCCTGCCTAGCTATCAGCCAATCAGATATTTATTAACAATGAGAGCAACCTATCATCATAGTATACAAAAGGATTATTCCATAGCATGCTCATTCACTTAAGACACACATATTATTACTGTTCTTCCACTGTACTGCTGAGAATTCATGAGTTAAAGGTTTAATAATTTGCCTCAGATTACAAAAAAAGAATAAGAAACTAAACACTGTCAACCTTTAATGGGCCATCTGTCTGGTCATTTTTGTCATTTTACCTAATGTTGTATTAATGTATTTTTATTGTCTCATCATTGTCCTTCCTCTAAACCCTCCACTATAAACCTTCCTGCTGTCCTTCAGACTCATAGCCTCTTTATTTGACTAATTGTTATTACATGCATATTTATATAGAGATATATTCCTAAATATAATCCTTAAGGAAAACTGATATTCTCTCTCCCAACAATCATTACTAATTGTTCTTCACCTAGGGCTGAGAAGTCTCATGCTCCTCTCAATGATGGAATTTTGTCTGACTTATCTCCTGCAGGTCTTATGCCTATGCCAAAAGCCACTCTAAGTTTATATGTGCTTCTGCTCTACTGTTTCTAAAAGACACTTTTTCTCTGTCGTCATCCACTGCTTCTGACTCATAGACTTCCCACTCTCACTTCTTCAATGATCCCTGAGCCAATGGGTAGAAATGTCTTTAATTTTCTATTAAATGTAAATGATAATTTTGTTGAATATGAAAGTCCTGGTTGGCAGTTACTTCAATGCAGGGCTTGAATATATCATTCTGTGATTCCCTGGCTTTGAGAGTTTCTGATGACAGGTCTGACGTTATTCTGATATGCTGTGGGGTGCTCCTCGGGTGGTGACCTGGTGTCTGCTCAGACTCCACCCTTCTTCATCTCCATCTTCAGTTTGAATGCACTGCCTGACCTTATTCTGCCTCACCATTGGCCAAACAGCTTTGCTTATCAACCAATAACAGCAGCACATATTCACAGAGTACAGAGAGACCATTCCACATCACTGATACATTTGTTTTTAAGAATTGTCATTTGTCTATAACAGGTTATTATATTCTTATATAAAAATGCATATTATTAATACAAATAATTGTAAATACTACTTCCTGCATACTCAGAGTTCACAATAGAGTTTCCTTTATGCCCTGTGGACATTGCTTCATGAGTTTCTGGTGCTAAAGAAAGGTCTTTATGTCTGTAGACTANGTCATACTCGTCACTGCTCTATCCTCTGAATTCTGACTGTTTGTAATGGCTTATATACTAATGTCAAATTAGTTACCATAGCAAGTGTTTTGTTAGTTCATTATGTGCACTTAAAACTGTGTATTTTACCTTTTTTCTTAAATTGTATCCTAATTTTACAAAATTTAACTTTCACAATTATTAATCACTGAAAAATATTTTCCTCTTTAGGTATAGATTCTTCCACAACGTTTGTTTTGAGACTGCATACTTTTCTTTGATTAGATTTTTCTTTCCTATTATTTGTAAAGATATCTCTGGAGATATTTATTTTGCCAATCATTTCAAAAGCACATTAACATTAGGACCAGAATTAGAATCCAATTCCCTTATGGCATCTCTTCAAGTTACTGAATTTTATTACATTATTCAAGAAACTTGGTACATTTAATAACTTTCAGGTTTAGTTCTCATGGCAGCAAATTGTCAAAAATACCGTTCATGATGCAGGCCATGCTGGGAAAGGAATTGAAGCAATAGTGGTTAGTTTGAGGTGACCAGACACCTGGGTGGCACAGAGTGTACTCAGTTAAATGTTCATGTCTAGTGCTGAAGAAATCCAATACAAAGACATTATTCTCCTGAACACTCTTTTTCACAAGCTTTAAGTTTATGTAGTGCAATTTTATTTTCTAAAAGAGTGTTTTGTTCACAAAAAAATCAGATAGAAATTACAGAGGTCCCAAATAGCTAATATATGTATATGCACAGAGAGGGGGGGAGGGAGAAAGAGAGAGGGGGGGGAGAGAGAAGGGGAGGGACAGAGGGAAAGGGGAAAGAGAGCTAGAGAGATTCATTACTGGAGTATTGCATTTTTTTCAAATTATTTATGAACTTTCATTGAGATATCACTGTCATGGTTGACATTATAATTGTTCTTATATATTCTATTGATTTTGATAAATGTCTAATGATTTGTTCAGCATTATAATACCATACTTAGTATTGCATTATTTAACAATCCTTTGAACCATTTTTACTTTTATATTCTGCTGGCTCCTGGTAAAAATTCATATAAGTATTTTTTCATATTTTTATATCATTGTCTTTTCCAAATGTAATATACATTAAATCATACCATATTGTAGTCTTTTTAGCTTTCTTTTATTTAATAATATGCACTTAAGTGTATTCTATGTTGCTTCTTGACTTCATGATTTGTTTCTTTTAACTAATAACTGCTTTGTTATTTAGATATAGCAGTTTATTTATTCATTACAAAAGTATTTCTTGGCCTCTAAGCTTTTTGAAATAATTAGTAAAACTATTAGAAACACTTGAGGATGGATTATTTGCTGAGTGGGTATAAGTTTCACCTCCCTTAGATAAACATGAGCTTATATAAACAGTAAACAATCCAGTGTGACTACTGCATTGTCTATTATAGGGTAATATTATTCAGTTTTGTAAGAAAATTACAGAATATCTTCCAATGAGGTGCTACCATTTCACACTGAGTGTCCCTGTTGCTCCACAGCCAACTAGGAGTATTGGGCATTCCTCGTGTCTCCATCCTGTCTAGCATTTGATGCTGTTCATGGTCTGGAATTTTCCAATTGTATTAGGCAATTATATGTGTTTCATGGTCGTTTTCCTTTTCATTACTCTAATAGCATGTCAATTGGAACATTCTTTTAGAAGCTTGCTTGCTGTCTGCCCATCCACCTTACTGAGATAACTTTAGTTCTTTGAGAATTTTATTAGTAATCAAATTTTATTCTTACAGTTAAGTTTAAGAAACTTTTGAATATTTCAGGNGATATTTCTTTATCAGATGCATCTGTCTATGGCTCCTCTTTTAATTTTCTAGACAATATATTTAGTAGAAAATGTTTTAAAATTTAATAGAGCATAGCTTCTCATGCCTTTGGAGCTGCACATAAAGAACCATGGCTACATCCAAGGTCATCTAGAATATAGCCTGTGTTACTTTTAGATAGTTTATGAGATTTGGATCTACAGTTGGGTCTATGCTCTATTTTCAGTTAACTTTTATGAAAGTTGTAATGTTTATGATTACATTTATTATATCTTCATCTTTGCTTTGTATGTGAATGCCCAGCCTCTGGGCACCATTTCTTATAAAGAATATCTTTCTTCCCATGGTATATACTTCTTTCTTAACGATCTGTTTATTGTATAATTCTAGGTTTTAAGGAATGATGATCAAACAGAAAATTTAAGATGCTTTTATATCCTAAATAACCTTGGATTTCCTTCGGCAGTGGGATGGGGATCNGTCCCTGGTGCAGGGGCTGACTTTTTGGAACCCAGTGCCTGTGGTGGNACACCTGGCACAGTCTTGGCGCAGGGAGGAGGGTCTTGTCCTGCCTCGGCTGAGAGTGCCAGACTCCTGAGACTCCCCATGGGAGACCTTGTCTTGGAGGAGGTGGGAATGAGGGGTTGGGTTGAGGGTGAGAGCTGTCGTGCGCCTGGAGGAGGGAGGAGAGGGAGATCTGAGGTTGGTGTGTAAAAGGAGTAGAAAATCTTTTTAATAAAAAAAAAATCTTTAAAAAAAGAGATAGGGTGATAAAGCATTATACACTAANTTCTTCTTACCTAATTCCCACAAATACTTTAATAGANGAGTTGGTAGACTGAGAAAATTACTGTGATAAACCATTTGCTCTAAAGTTAAATTGGAGACATAGTGCACACACAGTTGTGGTCATGGAAATTTTATGAAGGGTGTGGTCCCAGTCACTAACTGATGAAATTCTCAATTATATAATTAAATTAAAGATAATATAATATAAATATAATTAAATTCTCAGAATATAGTGGGTATGGTGGGTCCCATTTATCTTCAAAATTTTGCTCTCTGAGAACTGTTTTGACAATCACTAGATGGACGTCCTTCACTAGCCCTTTATTCTTTATGTTGTTGTTTGTTCATAGCAATGTTTTTCTTGCTGTCTTTTACTTCTTGTAAAACATGAACAGGTTTTTCAAATGCACCATTAACTTTACTATAACAATCCTGGTGNATCACTGTACTGCCTGATTACTTTAGATGAAATGGAGAAATTGAAATCAGAAATTTGCAACTGATGCAAACTAGTGCATTGAACTACATTTTTGATGCATGAATTATGTAGGCACAGCACTTTTAATTCTAATCAGTGATGAATTTATATCAGTCAATGGGAAATC
>LZPO01045391.1:16348-35151 GCA_001675575.1 Neotoma lepida | reverse complement strand
TCTTTCTTTCTTCCTTCCTTCCTTTCTTTCTTTCTTTCTTTCTTTCTTTCTTTCTTTCTTTCTTTCTTTCTTTCTTTCTTTCTTTTTCTTTCTTTGATTTTACTTTGTAAAATGAGGTAAGTGGAACAAAATAGTGATTTTTAATTCTTCCAAACCAATGAACATTCTTGTGTTCTTTTTTGTTTCTTTTCTCATTTTCCCCTTCCTTCCTTCCTTCCTTCCTTCCTTCCTTCCTTCCTTCCTTCCTTCCTTCCTTCCTTCCTTCCTTCCTCCCTTCCTCCTCCCTTCATCCTTCCCTTCATGCATCTTTCCTTTATTTTCTTCCTTCCTTAAAATGTTTCACTATGTATCCCTGGCTGTCCCCTACTGTTGGTTCTCCTCTGGCCTCTAGCTCCAAAGTGCTGGTTTACAGATCTGTTGAATCTGTGTCATTGGATATTTTATTTGTTGTGATATTGGGGATTGAGCCCAGGGCATTGAGAATGCTAGGTAAGTGCTCTGCCACTGAGCTACATCTGCAACTGGGGTGGATATTTATACACATGGGAGCTGGAACCCAGCCTGTAAAGTAGACATTGTAGACCTTCTCTGATGGAAGTAGAGCTGAGAAAGTTGTGGGCTGCATGCATCCCGTCCAACATGTTTGTAGATGACATCACATTGCAGTATAGAAGGTGGGACACCCTGTACCCAAGCCATCTGCAGTAGGCCCTCCAGCTTGCCTCCTCCCTTCCTGCATTTTGCTGTTAGAGGCCCATTAGTGGAGCTTCCTGGAGCAAAACTCAGAAACCTAGTAAGATTATCTCTCCAGACTTTAATAGCCACAAAACTTATGATATAATTTTCATAATACTGTGAAATAAGGAATGTAGTGTCCTTAAGTCTGTGCTCAGAGATAGAGAAATTCAAATTCAGATCGATCATTTGTTGTACTCTCTTATCTAGTGAGTGGGGGAGCAGGGACTTGAGTCCCAGGCTTCTGTTCTTGGTCTGCACACTATTATATTGCTATCAGACATTTTCCCAACTATCCTTATATTGATTTCAATATATATGCTGGAAAAATAATGGAAAGTATTTCTGTCAGAAATTATCACCCCACACTCATATTTCATTCACATTCTTGTGTGTGTTCCCAAACTCCTTACAGTTTTTCCCTAGGTATTGTTCTGCACTGAGATGAACCAAGTTTTGGAACCTTTATTCAGATTTCTAAGAAATAATTAGCTGTGAGTAACTGTTCTAATTCTCAACAGAAATCTCTCAAATGCAGATCAGCTGAACTGAAAGAACACTTGGGCCTGTGTAATTTTTGAGATCGGTTTAATTTTTAAAATAACCTTTTTTCATTGAGACAGATGACTCAATGAAAAGATTTTATTCTCATTTAATGTAAAGCACATTAAAATGGAAACTCACTTATAACCTCAATGTATATTACAGAATTAAGTTCAAGATTAACATCGAACTTAAAGGGAATGACAACTGAGGTGTTCTCACAAATGAGGGCTATCACCCAAGGGCAAAGGTAGGACATTCTGTTGTGTTTCTGTTGTGATTTTCTTGACCACACAAGGGTATTTATTACTCATGTTTCACATCCCATGTGAATTTCATTTGTCCTGGCTCCTTTTCTTCCTGGGGGATGACTTCCCTCTCCTGAGAGCTGTCCTAGAGCCTGACACTGTAGATGTAGCTCTCTTTATAGTGTGGTACAACTCATTGCAAAATCTCAGTTCTTGCTGGGATTTAATTTCTGTATGAGCAGAGAACAACTTAAAGATATTTCCCCTATTATAAAAGGAATATGTACTCAATGAGGAAATTTTAGAAAAACACTGAAGATTTGAAATAAAAAAGAATAATTTCCTTAATATAAACAATGTTTAGAATTTCCAATGATCTGTTTTCTTTGCCATTGACCAATAATGTTGTTCTTAATTGTGTAGGCATTGTTGATTTTCAAGTGCTAGAGGATTATAAATGTCTGGGCCACCCAATGTACCATCTGGTTGGCTGGCTCATGTACATTTATACCTTTGTCTATATATCCATATAGTAACATATGGACACTTAGAGCAGAGAAGGGTGTTTTTGTTCATAGTATGGACAAGCTACTCTGAAAAGTATTCTGTAAAGGGATTTGATTGTAGAAATCACTTACTTTTTTGTCATTGTTTATTAATGAAGCAGAATTGGAGATTATTATAGGAAGTTTTTCTTAAAACAAACTATCATAGATTTAAGCTTACACATTGAGAGAGGGGGAGAGAAACATGTATAACAACTGTGGAGTCCTTAGAGAGGCCCCTGGGCTTCTCAAGAGGGGAGAACCTCATCCTCAAAAAATTCAGCACAATTAATGAAATGACTTGCGAACTCTTTGTGGAGGGAGAACCAGATGAGTNATCTGACTCACACCCAGGAAAGAATGCAGGCTCCCTGGGTTCTTGCAGTTAATGGTATGAGTGCAGTTGAGGACAAGCTCCTAATCTCAGTGACAGTTTCATCATTAAAAGGAAGGACACACTGCTGAGGTTTTAAGCACAGACCCTGACAATAATTTTCTTCAGCCTACCCTTCTTCAGTTCTCTCCTTCTTTTGGCAGGACTGACAGTCTGTCTGGGTAAGCAAGCCAGGCTCCAAAAGAGCAGGGAACGTGCTTGTAGTTGGGGCCACACCAACAGGTCATTGGCATTAGTTACTCTAATGAATGTCAATCATGTCATGGGAGTTGGCTTATTTCTAAAACTTGAGTAGAAGCGTGGATAGAAATAGACTACTCACACTGGGGCTTCTTGCTGGCAAAAACTGAGATAATCTCACAGCACCCAGTCGCAGAATATCACTAATGTAGGCTTTCCTATATTTATAACATTTGAAGTGCATAAAAAATCGTATAAATTCCTCATAGCTTTGAAAAGTAGAAAAGCACATAAAGATGTATCCCACACAGAAATATCTACTGCCAACATTTCCATGTATTTTGCATTTCAATGCATAATTAGGATTTGTATTAGTTGCTTTTCTTGTTCTAATAAAATATTTGGCAAAAGCAACTTAAGGAAGGGTTAGTTTGGGCTCATGGTTTGAAGAGAAAACAATCGATGATGGTGGGAAGGACGAGGCATCAGGCTCTTGTCACTGCATCTGTGGTTGGGAATGAGAGGGAGATGAATGCTGGTGTTTAACATGCTTTTTCCATTTCCCCTTTTTATTCTGTCTGTGATTACAGCCTTTGAGATGGTGCAAACAGCTTTTAAGAAAGGTGTTCCTTCCCCAGTTAACCCTCTATGGAAGCTTCCTTAGGTGCACATCCAAAGATATACCTTGTTAATGGTGTAGGTGCTTCTAGTCTAATGAAGCTGACAATAGACACTAAGCATTGTAACACTGTATTGCATGTAAATAATCTACCATTTACATTCAGTTTTTGATAGCTATATCCTGACATAGGTATTTTTAAATAACTGAATGTCCATGCAATATTTTAGAAGTTAGCTCAGTATGCTGGCAAAAGCAAAATTAATTTAACCATTTTTCTATTGTGCANGTTAGAATAGTTCCATTCTTTTTCCTCAGAATTAAATGCAACATATCAAATGATATTGCTGTCTAAATTTAAAGTTATTCCTTCAGGATAAATGTGTACTATAGTAATTACTGAATAAGCAGTATTTTAGTCCTTTAGTTTTGCTATAACAAAATACACTGGATGGCTTAGAAACTGGACACATTTATTTCACACAGTTCTGGAGGTGCTGGGGTGGGAGATCTGGGCTTTCCAGCAGCAGTGTACCTGGGGTATTCTACAGCAAGATTCCTTCTTAGGATGCTAATTGCTAATTCCATTCCTGAGATCTCTGAGCACATGAGCTAATCATCTTCTCGATGATTAGCTTTGATTGTCAACTTGATGCAACATAAAATCACCTGAGAAAAGAGTCCTAATGTGATGTTGTCTACATTGGGTTGCCCTGTGGGCATGTCTATAGGGGTTTGTTTTAATTAATTTAATTGATGTGGGAAAACCCAACCCAGTGTGGGCTGCACTGTTTCCTAGGCAGGGGATTCAGAAATGTATAAGAGTGGAAAGAAGGAGCTGAGCACAAACAAGCTAGTCAGTGAGCATGCATGCACTCTTTCTCTCTGCTCTTGACTATGGATGGAATTTGACTATATGTTTTCCCCAGAATGGACTGAAGCCTGGAATCAAAAAAGCTTTGTTCTTAACTGTTCTTCTTTCCTTCCTTTCTACTTTCCTTCTTTCCTTCTTTCCTTCCTTCCTTCCTTCCTTCCTTCCTTCCTTCCTTCCTTCCTTCCTTCCTTCCTTTCTTCCTTCCTTCCTCTCTCCCTACTTCCCTCCTCTTTCTTTCTTTCTTTCTGTCTGTCTGTCTGTCTGTCTTTCTTTCTTCTTTCTTTCTTTCTTTCTTTCTTTCTTTCTTTCTTTCTTTCTTTCATTATTTGTTTATTTAGTTTTGTTTTTAGGGTATTTTATTAGAGCAATAGATATGCAACCAGAACATCTTCCAAAAAAATTATCCCCTAAATATGCTCATATTGGGGATTAAATTTCAACTAGTGACGGGGAGACCCACACATGGCAAATCAAGCCATGGGAAATGAAATGCCTAAAATCTTCATATCTATCAGTAGATTTCTGACCAAAAAAGTTAAAGAAATTTTCTCTTCTACAAGCAATCATTTGAGGATATCCTTTTAAAAATATCAAGTAGTATATATGAAGTGGTCACCATTTTAATAAAGTATCTGATTTCTAAAAATGATACTCTTGATTACTAGAGGAGCTTATAAGTTTTCAGTTATTTACTTGTACTTTTATATACTGTCTTTATGTGGGGGTTTTCCTGTTTTTCATATTGACTGAAAAGTTTTTCTTTTCTTTTCTCACCCTAATATTTTTATGGCCTCATCCCTTTATATTACAAAACATGGTAGTTTTCCTTTTGTAATTTGTTTTTGCCTCTTCATTTTATTGAGTTCCTAAGGGAATAGCCTTTTTTACTTACTAAGACTGTAACTTTAATTTTTAGGGTTTACTTTTGAAGTGTGGTTTCTATTGTAATAGAATATATTACCTGAGTATTTACTTTCCTTTGTTGTTGTTACTTTCAAAATAGAACTTGCACTCTGTAGCCAAGGCTAGCCTGGACTTCACAATCATAGCCTTCACAAGGGCACAAGGGTGGCCTTGAACTCATGGCAATGCTCTCCCTTCAGGCTCCTAGGTGCTAGGTGCTAGGATTACAGGCCACCATATACAGCTAATTTGCTGCCCTGAGGCTCCTGTTTTATTTCATTAACAAGAGGTTATAGAACAATCTCCAATAATCATGGTGATAAGAAGTATTGACTTCTTGTTTGCTATTTAATAGCTACTGGCTGTTGACATAAAGAAAATACACCTTATGAAGCTAAAACCTTTTATCTTTTGTTTACTAGGAGTGACATCAGTATATCATGATGGCTTTAAAGTGAGTTTCAGAAAAAAAGATTCCAAGGCAAGTTCTTCAGTGTTTTGAAATCTTAATTATGAGGGTCTGTGAATACTTTCTTATAGAATTGATGAGGTGGTTCAGGACAAGCATCCATACCACTTNACACTGGACCTGGCACATGAAGGTGTTCAAACAATGTCAGCTATTAACTTTACTATTCTTAGAAAACTCCTTATGAGTATTTATTGACTAACCAGAGCTAATTCATTTTTGTCTACCAGTAAAGATATATTGCTGGGGACTGGAGAGATGGCTGAGTGGTTAAGAGCCCTGGTTGCTCTTGCAGAAGACCTGGTTTAGATTCATAGCACTCACATGGTGGCTAACAGCCATTTGTAACTCACGTTCCAGGGGATCTGATACCTTCTTCTGGTCTCTGTGGATACCAAGCATATACATGGTGCATAGATGTACATGCAGGCAAAACACATATACACATAAAAATAAATGAATATTATTTTGAAAGGCATACTGTTAAGAAGTAGCACTTGGCTTTAGTGGATTGTTATTTTTATATGCCGTTGTTTGATTTGTGTATTTTCAAAGGAAAGTATTGGTATTGTGCTGTTTAGTAATTCTTCACTTGGTAATTTGGAATGTCACCTATCATAATTATTTAGGGATAAACTCTGAAAACAGAAGAAATAGCCCAGTGACAGACTTGCTGTAGTTAGGGAAGACTTACTTCTAAGATCTGGCAGTCTCAGGTACAAGACCAGCTCCTTCCAATCACTTAGACACTTTCTGAAGTGTACCTAGTCCCTCCCCACTGAAGGTGCTTCTTGGCTTCTTGCTCTCCCCACACCAGTATGTCCTCCTGAGGCTGAAGCCATCATGGCTATGCTCAGGAACTCTTTTTGAAAATTCTCATCTCTTCCCTGTCTCTGCTTTAGATTCTGAAGATCTGGGGTGTAAATGGGCAGAGCTTATTTCCATGTACTGAAATAGCATCAGCTTGAATGCTCAGACTCTAAATATAGCATCTTTTGTTGCTGTTATTGTTTAGACATTTGCACTCAGGGATTTTCTGATATTTAATTATTAAGGATAACTGAAGTTTCTTATCTTAAACACTAGATCTTTTAGAGGAATATAACATTTTTGGTTGAACTAAGTCTAAAAGATATTGCTGTTTTTCTCTAAGAAGCAAAGTTGTAAACCAGATCTGATAAAAATGGTTTATTATTATGTAATCCCAGTTATTTGGGAGGCTGAGGCAGGAGGATCACAAGTTCAAACCCTGCTTACAATACAGAGTGAGTTCAAGTCCAACCATAGGAACTTANTAAGTCCTTCAAAATAAAAAGGGAAAAGAAGGCTGGNGCTATTGCTCAGTGGTAGAGGACTTGTCATTCAGTGTGTGATATTCTAGGTTCAATTCACAGTACCACAAAAATAAGCCACCAACACAAAACCACAAAATAACCTGTGATACAGTACATACCTGGTGCTTCTGATGAAGCTGCCACTCTAGAAAATGTCACTCGCAATTATAGAGAAACAAAGACAAGTGTGTCTGTGGTCACTCACTATGAACCAAGCATGGCTTATTTATACATTTACTTACCTCTCTGTCATGGGTAAAATGCTTATCCTCATTTTACAGAGGAGTCTTATGCCCTGAGCCTTTGGGAGATATGTTTTTGACCATGAGCAAGCCAGCAGAGAACTCAAAAGCAATCTGATTCCTTCAGAATTCTGTCTGTGCTCTTAACCCCCACTTTAGCTTGTGTTTCTGTACTTCATGATGGGTCCCTCCACACTAGCAAAAGCTGCTTGTCCTGCTGCATGCATCTTCAGTTCTTCTATTTTGAAGTCAACATGCTTCCTTGAGCTTTCTTGCTTCCATCTACTCTTCTCATCGCCTTGATTCTTCCTGCCTTTCCCTCTGTTGCTAGTCATTGAATTTAGGCTGAGGAATCCCAACCAAAGCAGCCTTCATAGAGTAGTGTATCATTACCAAGTCAAATGTTTGCATTAGGCTTAATTTTGGCTTAAAAAGAAAAACCAAGACAATATTTTGGAGAGGCTGGGTGGAATGAACAGTAATGGTCAGTTTTATGCAGAGTGTTGACTATCACTTTACATTAGATGCTCAACTTTCATTCCTTCATTTAAAATCCTCAACAGCTTCCAAATTGGAGACTACACAGCTGTATTAATAATACAGAAGTCCCTTCCCTATCCAGTCTTCACTCACCCAATAATCTAAACTCAGTCTATGGCTTACTGACCATAAAGTCCTAGATTTTCACATTCTAATTTTTTCCTTACATTTACTCAAATTTCCTTAAACAAATACTTTTCCACTTAAAACATTTTAGGTTTTATAGTCTAATTTCCATTATCCTAAGTATATCAAATTATTTGAAGCAAAAGTTTAGGGACCAGATGATCTGAAGCTTGATAGACTACTGAGAGCAGCATAAGAAACTTATGATTTGGATATTCACTCTCTGCTGGTGGGGGTATTTCGGGTCAGGTGGAAGCCTGGTGCAGGGGAATCTTCCAGGACCTCAGGTTAGACTCNTAGCAATAGCAAGTAAGTAGCCTGAACTGACCATCTCCTGTGACCAGATTGGTGCCTGGCCCAATTCTCATCAGAGAGGTGTCATCCAGGAACTGATGGAGGTAGATACAGAGACCCACAGTGAAACATTAGGCAGAGTTTGGGAATCCTGCAGAGGAGGAGGAGAAAGGAGTATAGGTGCCAGAAGGGGAAGGCCCACAGAATCAACTAATCTGGGCTCATAGGGGCTTTCAGAGACTGAACCTACAACCAGGGAGCCTGCATGGGACTGACCTACAATGTATGTTCCAATTGTGTAGCTTGGTCCTCTGTGGGACTCCTAACAGGGAGAACAAGGGCTGTCTCTGACTCTTTTACTGGCTCTTGGGACCCTACCTCTCATACTGGGTCACCTTGTCCAACCTTAATACATGAGGAGGTGCTTAGTCTTACTGCAACTTGATATATCATGTTTTATTGATACTCATGGGAAACCGGCCCTTTCCTAGATGGAGATGGAAGNGGAGGGGTTTGGAGGGTGAGGAGCAGGATAGGGGAAGGACTGTGAAGGGAAGAGGGGAGAAGACTGAGGCCAGGATGTAAAATAAATAGATGAATAAAGAAAAAAAGAATCCTTTGAAGGGTTACAGGAAGCATTCAATTATTTCTGCCATTCTAACAGTCGGGAGGTGACAGGCTTCAGTTGAATGTGTCTAAAGTATGAAGTCCAGTCATGGACCTTAGAAGGAGACCTATTACTGTAGTTTTCCTAGATAGATCTATTATCAAATTGCCTCAAATCTTAAATTTATACCCACAGATCAGTGCTACTCTGAACCCTGGTAAGAAAGCTTCTTTTTGTAGTGAGTAGCAGTTAATGCAGATTCATATACTTGGACAAGCTGCCGAAAATAGGTGACCATTGAGGGCTCAGTCTCAAATAAGATATGTGTATCAGGCCCCCAAAGACTCAGAGAACATTGTGAAGAAGGCTGGAAAAGATAGATGAGCACGAGCATAAAAAAATGACAATGGAATGTCTTCTGGTCAGGACATGGGTGTCGCACTCATGAACTCAGAGTAGCTGTGATGTCCTGCACAAGCTACTCAGATTCCAGCATGAGGGGTGGGGCTTATGAGATTCCACATCTACCTGAAGAGCTATTAGCAATTGATGGGAACTGGTGTAGGGTAGTCATTGTTCTTCAGGGGTGTGGCTATTTGTAGGTTGCCCATGATATATAGGCAGCAATAACTGAACTCAGTAGGTTATTAAACAGCAATAGAAGAAAAGGATATGAGGGTGGGCAGGGAACGTGCATATTGAGGGGGATGTTTCTGGGGAGAGTGGGTAGGGGAGTTTGATGTGATATGATAAAAAGATACATTGTGTGTGTGTGTGTGTGTGTGTGTGTGTGAAGTTGTCAAATAATAACTAAAAAAAATAAAAACAGATTAGGGCATGGAAGGGTGAGCAAAGAGGAAATAAGAAATAATCTAGATACAGAATTAATAGGAACTCTGATCAGATTGGGAAGTAGAAATGGAGGAGAGATCAAAAATGGCTTTGAAGTTTCTCATATTTTGCTTGGTGGNGGAGGTCTCAAGCCCTGAGATATGGAATATAGAAGGCTCAATGACTTTATAGAGGGAAAGTGAGTTTTACTTCAACATGCTGAGTGTGATGAACTTGGGACACATTTAGGAAGAAACACCTAGACCTCTGAAAATGAGGGTTCTTTATGGATTCTCCTGACAGTTCTTAGAGATCCCTGGGTTCTTGGCAACAGTGAGAATGGTGTTCTTGCTGGTGGTAGACTCTGTGTGATACAGTTTTGTATGATTTCTAAACATCTCTGCTTCCCTTTCTTTTTCTGGAAGCCACTGAGATTTTTCTCTAGATCATGGCTGGTGATTCTTTAATGTGCTTTGCACTTTGTAGCTAGATAATTGTATTTCCTCCAGGAACCAGAGTGATGCCTTTGTATTCAAAGATGATAGTGTGGACAGGGAAGCCAGATGGCATTGGGTGGCAAAGGTTCAAGTTTGAAAGAAACATAAATAAATAAACCCATGTCAAAATCTCCTATATTAGGGAATACACACAATTCTTTTCATTTTATTTCTTGTCCAAATGATTCTTTCAGAGAGTCTTCCAAGCAAGTTACCCTGTCACAAATTAAATGAGACACTCANAGCACACANTTTTAAATCTATGACCTGCTCTTGTTAGGACTAAAAATAGTACCTTCCTGATGATCACGGGCCTGGTGTGTTATAGAGCCTCTTATTTTAGCTCCAAACATCCTCATCCTCTTTGAATGACTGGTTTTTCTATTTCCTTTCTTTTCATGATTTATTATAAAATGATCAAATAGATTAGAGGAACACTGTTTGAAAGCCATGCTTTAAAATTCCTTTGTCCTCAGGGCTTGTCATATCTATGTCCTTAGTTGAAAACAATTACATTAATAATTTTAAGGGCTAATTAGCATTTATAGTAAACACATTGTTCACCACTCTAAGGGGAGCAGTGTCTGTATCCTTTTTGCAGAGTAATTGCTTTTCAAAATCAGAACCCATTTATCTTTTGGCAATATCTGCCATCAGCTGATCAACAGGTGCTTATGTGTTGACTTGTTTTTTTACCATGGGTGTTAAGACTATAATCCTTATAACAAAAGTTGAAGAAAATTGACTACAGAAATATAATGTAGGCATAATTTCTACCTTTATGAGCCACAAAATGCCTTGTGTAGTTCACATGCCTCTTGTCTTCCTCAGTTTGGGTAAGGAATTTGTCATCTGTGTTCACCTTGGGGTCACCTTCTTCCCTGCTTAGAAATGCAGGAAAGAATTCTCTCCTTATTGCATCAGGTCGTTCACCCTCAAAGCCAATTGTGGATAAATTCATGTACTTTTTGAGTATGCCTTTGAGGCTTTGGCCTTCTTCCCATGAAGTCCCCTTCAGGGTATTTATCTGCCTACAGCCACTTTTAGTGTTTCCCCTAATCCACAGATACCGAGCAACTCAAAATAGACAAAGCAGTTAGAGGAACAATATGAAGTAAGTACCTACTTTTCTGTCAATTTCTAATCCTGACAAGGATGCTTTGCTGCATCAATGACAAGGCAGCAGCCTTTGGGTACACTTTGCTCCATTTGGTACAAAGGCAGATAGATGAAGGACACGTAATTTTGTTATATGCTTCAATGGCTCATGATGTAAAGGCCCACCCATCTTCCCTTCCCACAGCCATATTCTCAGTGTTGATGTCCCAGTGAAACCCTCAGAGTCAGTCAGTGGCTTACATGGAAACACAGTTGACAATAATCACTTTATAGACAAAGAGACAAGATGAGGAAGACACACAAATCTCAAATCCAGTTTTTCAGGCTAAGTTCCCTTTTCCTGTCTTCTTAGCTTAATGATCATTAACACTGGGATATATTTGAGACTTAGTGTGGGAAATANCTTATGACAGCGACATTATCAGTTAATGATACATGTTCTCTCTCTATTGCCCTTAAGAACTGTGTATAGGTTTTTCTTCTTCAGCTTTCCACTGTGAGCTGCCATAACAAAATTAGAAAAGACACTAAGCTTTTGTGTTCTGTCTCTTGAAGCCAGGGCAACCAGTGAAATGTTATGAGTGGACTTCTGTTAATGTCTTAAAGTCTGTTGTACTCAACAAAGCCATTACAATTTTGACGTTAGAGTTTCTTAGGCAGCCTTAGTGAACATTTTAAAGGAATAATTAGCTTTGGAAATTATATGTGTCCAGCAAAAATTAAATAGAAATTGCTTAGTTATTAGCTTATCTGATGAATTAAAAAGAATCAGTTGAAATAACAGAAATCTACTCTTCCATAATTATCTAAAATGATTATCTGTGGTCTGTGTACCTAATATGAGTCATTACAGTTTTTGTACATCCCTTCAAGGATACAGTCATCCTCAGTCTAGAAGCCCAATACTTCCATAACAAGGGGACAATCCTTTTGCAAAAAATTGCAAAGTTTGTTGCTAACTTTTAAATTTATACTTATGTAGACATCACAGAATAGTTTTAATGCTGTGAAGAAATTGCTGAGATAGAAGAAAGGTGCTGTTCCGTTCATCACAAACCCTTCTTGAATTACNACACGTTCTCTCCAAGACAGCCTATTTGTGGATATATTCTATTCCTGGTAAGTAGCCCTGAGTGTCTCATATTAATTCTCCTTGAGCATGGTTGTTTCCTTAAAATATATCCCAAGTCACACCTGAGCTGAAGTGCCAAATGACAGTCCTTTAGAATGTTTTCAAGGAGAACTGTCCTCCTCATTATCTACCTGATATTTTTCTCATATCTTCTCTAACTCAGAGCTTTTACTGAAGAGAATAAACTGTCGTCATATGTATGAATCTGACTGGGCTCTGGAGTGACCAGACATCTCTGTTCAAGCATGGTTCAGGATGTGTCTGTGAGAGTGTTTCTGTATGAGATTAACATTGGAATCTGAGTAGAGCAGTCTGTCTTTCCAGTGTGGGTGAGCACCATCCAGCCCATGTATCTAGAGTGGATAGGAAGGCTTTGTAAATGGGGCTTGGACTCAGAATGGACTCCATCAACTCTCTCTCCTAGCTCTCTAGTTTGTATATGAAAGATCCTGGGAGTTATCAGCCTGGGGAAGATCCCCACCCCATCTTTCTTTCTCCAACACTGCTAATACACACACACACACACATACACACACACACACACACACACACACACACCTTTGTCCCATTAGTTTCATTTCTCTGAAGCACCATGACAAGCACTTCAGCTACCCAAAGTCAACATCATCATTTCATCAAACTCCTACTTTAAATTTTAATTTTGAATGTACATACAAAAATTTATTCCTGGTGTGACAAACCAAAAGTGATCAATCTGCTGCTTTATAATTTGGACTCTTCTGATGTAAACAGAGCTCTGTTGGCTCTTGAGACTCTGTAAAGAAGGCCAAGGCGATCAAAGAAATGCCTTGATTCTTTCATATATGTTATCAACTTGAAAGAGATACAAATGTCTCCTGCTTGAGAAGGCTGTTCCTAAAAATATAGCCACATTTCAAATGTGTGGAGATAATTCACCATTATTTGTTAAGATATGAACTCAATCTACTTAGCAAAATAGTAAATGGCCTCATATGTACAGACCTCTTCACTGAATAATAACATGCATCCTATTTATAATTTCTTCAATATTTAGACTCACAGTATCAAAAACAAATAGAAAGGCCATAGTAACAAAGTATCCAAATAAGCAACTGAGGTATGGATCCTTGATAGTAATTTGATAACAGCTAGAGCCTCTCTATTATGAGAGAGGAGGCAGGCACATTGTTAGGAAATATAAACAAATATTAATTTAACTAGCTTGGGTTTAAGAAAATAAATACATCATTTGAAGTAGTCACCAAGGAATCAATGATGATAACAAGCAAAATATGGTAGTGGTTGGTTCTTTTGGAGGAAGATACAAAGTTGAAGTCTGTGGCTGAGTACTTACAATGTATAATTTTTATGAAAAAACCTGGAAGCAGTATGGAAAGGGTATTAACCTCTGTCGTCATCCCTAGCATCTCAACTCTAGCACAGCAGCCCCAGTATTTTTACCATGTTATCTGGGTATATAATTTCTCACAAAGGACACATTTATCAGACTCCTTTGCAGTTAGATGTGTCCATGAAACTTCATTTTCTCTAGTGAGATGTGAATGGATGTTTATAACCAAAAGTTCTATAAGAATTGTCCAGAAGGGAATTATTTGAAACAGACTTCCTCTTTCCATTCTTCCCGTGAAAAGATATTTTCAGGTGAATTCCTCACTGATCATAAAAACTTGAAGGGTTCCAAATTAGATGGACCTTGTGTTCCTCCAACTTGGATGGACCTCATGTTCCTGAATGATCTCATGGAGCAGAGCTGCTCTGATGTTTGTTATGGAAGAAATAAACTTTTACATTTTTTGTTGTTCTCTCTCTAAGTCCTTATCCAGTCTCACTGTGTCAGCTCTCTATTCTTGATAAAACATGAGAATCCCTTAGCTTACTTTTGGTCCCTTATAATAGTCTCTCCAGTAACAATCAACTCCTGTTCCTAGTCATTATCTCCGGAGTCATAGATTCTGATGGACTGCTGTCCTCTGGAATAGCACAGAAACAGTAAGAACCTTGTGAACAGATACATCTTCAAACAGTTATTTTTGGATGAATAAGATTATTATTATTATTATTATTTTTCCTTATAGAGAGACTATACAGCATTTTGTTTTACCAATGCAGTTCAGGGCTTATGGGTCTAGATTTTTTTGTTTTCATCTCACCATGTTCCTTCTATCTGTCTTGTACATATTGTATTTTAATGATAGAAAATAGTACAACTAATCACACATCCAATAAGAGGCAACTTTTTTAAAGAAAAAATTGTGTCAGACAACTTCATTTTTCAGATAATCAACACCTGGAAATCTATCCATTTGTTTCCATTGTTAATACTAAAAATCTGTCTTACATAATACCAACAACAATAATTTGAGAAGAGTGATTTTCTGATGGGAGAAATAGATAGGATACTTTATATCCAAAAGTAAACCAAAACTGTTGTGGAGTATTAGTTTAAGATATGTTACATTTGTTTTTGCTGTGGAATATTTGTGTAATGATGCAAAGATGTTTTGCATTCTTTTATGTTGCACTTGTTTAACTCTGTAAAGCTGTGTTACTTTGCCTGTCTAAACAAGCTGATTGGTTTAGCAAAGAAATGAATGGCCAGTAGCCAGACAAGATAGAGAAATAGGCAGGACTGCTAGGTAGAGAGAAAAAATAGGAGGAGAAATCTAGGCTCAAGTGAAGAGCAAGGGGAGAGAAAAGGAGAAGGAGAAGAGGACCAGCGACCTAGCCATATAGCTAGCCACAAACGCCTCTGTCATTACAAATTTTGGGTTGATTGTAATAAAATCACAAGTAAAGACAGGAATCTGGGGAAAAGCAAGCTTGATTCTTTTAAAATCACTTCAGTTTAGAGAAAATACTGACAGAGTGAAAGACAATTCAGCCTTTGGAAAAATTNCATCGATAGAATAGGATTTTGTCTGGGCCATGATGCCAAATCCATCTCTAACTTTTGCCAATATGGTTTCCCTTGAGGAACATGGATGTCTAGGGAAAAGGATTGCCTCCCTGCATGTGGAGTGAGACATGAAATGGACCTTGGATCATACAGGCTAATGTCACCCAGCAGTTCTGTTGGTCCCAGGTGCCACAGCAAAGAGGCAGGTGTTGATTTCTTGGGTATGTATTGATTCAGCCCTACAGGTTAGTGCTACTAGCTGTTGCCAGTTATGCTTTTTCTCTCATCATCACCAATCCCTCATTAAAGACTTTATCTCTTCATACACACTATAGAGAAAAAATAAAGTGTTTCATGACTTGGGGATAACAACTGAAGCAGTCAAAGTCAGTGTGGGCATTGACACAGTTGCCATGGAGAACACATCTAGCCAGCAAATGCTCTAGGAGTTAGGGTGGAGCTATAGCCCCCCAGGAGTTATGAGGGAGAGATTCATTGCCTGAATGATGGGAGACTATGATTAGAACTAACTTCTGCAGCTGTATAGAATAATTTCATTTAATGATAATTAGGAGATTGAAATTTAAAAATATTCATTGATGGTCAGGAATATGAATTATAAACATAAAGCATGTCACTCCTTTTGCAAACAATTAAAATAATACTAGCCAACAAAACAAAACCAAATGCTTAAGGCTAAGTGGATCCTTCAGTCTCAGNCAGTTACCTAGCAGCAGTTGCAATACAATCCTAGAACCATAGAACACCTGTAAATAATTGAATAGCACATGTTCCAGTAACATGTTACAGGCACTGTTGTGGCATTTCCTAGCAAATTTTTTTACATTAACAAAATATTTTTATTATTTTGATTTTTTCCCCAACTGTTTACAAAAAGAACACATGGAGCTAGGAGGAGGAAGTGGTAGTGGGGCATAGGGAAGGAATTTTGGGGGACTTTAGGAGATGGAATGGGGGTTGGATTTGATCAAAACACAATATGTGCCTGCATAAAAGTCTCAAACAATAAAAAAGGAGTAAAGAAAAAAGTGTAAAAATCCATGATAAAATTTATGGTTCCTACAAAAGCAAGCAGTGGGCCACAATGTTTAATTTCTAGTCTAAACTAGTAATTCTTACTGGGGCAGATATATAGCCTACTCTATGATATTTGCAAAATAATGGCTGACTTTTTTTTTTGTCTTAAAGTCCTTTCTGGGCTCCTACATGTTAAAATTCTTGTTAATTTTGTTCTAAAGTATGTTCCTTTTATTGATAAAGTATTTTCAAATTAGAGCCAACCAATGCTTGGATGGCTCTCTAGTCTCTGAAGATGTTTTTAGCATGAATATTCTTCACAGGAAAGCTAAATTGTAATGGATCCCCGGGAACAAGATTCTCAGAAATTTCTAGATATCTAGGAAAGACCAAAGAAATTTTATAGAAGAGTGTCTAGTAGTTCAACATTGTAAATGAGTAAAGTCTCTTTACTGATTATCTTTATTCACGCAGGCACACAGATGTCTATAACCACATACACACATTTTTATTGAGTGAAAGTATCAGGCCCTCAAGCTCTTTCCTGAGTGTGACCTCCACCTTAAGATTTTCTAGTGATTGTTTCTCCAGTCGTGACCTTACTTCCCCAGGGACTTTTTAAGACCATGACCTCAAGCACCAGGAGAGAATCACTAGAATTGAAATACATTCTCTCAGTCTGTACCTTCAGAGTAGCCATGCTATTTTCAGGTAGCAGGCCTCAGCTGGCATCAGCCATCAGAGCTGATTTGCTGTGGTGTGTACTTCTGTAATGACAGAAGGGAGCCCCACCTGGAAAATGCAAAGNCAATAATCATATTTATCACCAATTTAGCTAGAGGTTACAAAAAGTCATTGCTTTCTAACTCCTAATGAGCTACTTCTCTTTCAACGAGTTATTAGCCTTTTTGAGACTAAACACTATGGGCAGCTGTCAGTCATTATTGCATAATGACAGACAGGGCATGGGGTTTCTTTTGGAAGGAAAAAAAAAACTCTTTTCCCCCTTCTCTCTTCAGTTCTAACAAATGTTCTTTCTGTTTCTAAGGCAATGCACATTTTTATATCCATGTATGCAAATGGGTTACAAAATAGTTGTGACCTTATTTTCCTGAGTTCAGCCTCCTTGATTTAGTAAATACTATGTTCTGATAATATGGATAACAACACCAAGGAAGAGTCTAGCAGCAACTCACTACACAAAACTCATAACAAGGTGCAGTCCAGGACATACACCATATTATTATCAGAGTAGTTTTCTACAGTTGGAAACAGAAAGCAATAACAAGTGTGGGAGCCCAGCTGGGAGCCCAGCTCCCACATTTTGCGACAGGGAACTCTTGACAAGAGAGGGATAAGAGATATTAGGTAGAAGGACAGAGGGGAGAGAAAAAGATAGAAACATAGGTTAGCCTCAGGAAGGCCTGGATCTTTAGCCACTGGCCCCTTCTAGCTCTTTTAAAGGGCCTTTTATAGGAATGCCAAGGGGTGGAGCAAAAGACTTCACCCTAGCACAGCAGCTAAGTGCAGACCCTTACCAATCACCTGATAACCACGTACGTGGTCAAGCAATCTTTTAATGCAGCTCTGCTGGGTAAAACAAGTTCAGATCTCCCTAGGAAACCTTTGTGGACTTCCACAAACGAGTCAACCAGCACTAATGAAGAAATACCATCCCTGGGCTTGGTCTCCTGAGTGACAGCACAAAGCTGTCTAATGAGCATGAAGTGCATGGATATAGCAGGTGAGCTGCAGGTTCCTAACTCCTTCCAGGCCCCTTTTGAAGAAAACACAGATAGTCTCTCTTTTTAAGGGGTCTGTGGGTGTGGGAGTGCATGTGTGTGTATGGAGGACTCTGGTCAACTTCAGCTTCTCATCCTCAGGAGTCCTTCACCTTGTTTGCTGAGACAGGTCTCTCACTGGGACTGGGATCCCCACCTGGGATGGTAAACCTGTGCTACCGTGGCTGGCTTTACCCATGAGTGATGGGGAATCAGATTCAAGTTCTCATGCTTGTGCTGAAAGCACATTACCAACTGAGCTATCGTCCCAGCTCCAGATATTTTTTGTTCTTAAAATTCACTCTTAATTCACAGCTCTGTCAATTATGAGTTACATTAAAAGTTACATTAAAAGATCTCCTTTGCCACTCAATAATATAGATTTTATTACCATCATAGCTATTGCTGGGGTCTCTTGGCTCATTTAAGTTTCTTAAAGTTGGAGAAAATTCTGTTGTGTTAAAAGAATATTCTGATTGTTGTTTTCAACTTAAAATTTATCTGTTATTGGATAATCATTTTTCAAAGGAGACACTTTTTATGTTGTTTGCTATCAGAGGAGTCAATATTGCAAAGGAAAAGTTTATACACTTTGACCAAGAAAGTTTCAGTTACACAAGATTAGTAAATTATAGATGTATCCAAATTGCAGGACTATGGCTACAGTTAGAGTGCTGGGCTGTACAATGCAAATTGACAAAGTGAGTAGATTTTATGGTCTCACCACACACACACACACACACACACACACACACAATATATATATATATATACACCCACACTGTACACACACAGTGTGACTACTGTGTGAACTAATGGATAGACCTTTTGGTGTGATGATCAAGCTGTATAT
>LZPO01045391.1:0-10226 GCA_001675575.1 Neotoma lepida | reverse complement strand
CTCTCTCTCTCTCTCTCTCTCTCTCTCTCTCTCTCTCTCTCTCTCTCTCTCTCACACACACACACACACACACACACATATTTCCAGAGGCTGTTTGACTTAGATGATAATTCATAACTAAAAATCAAGTAAATTGAACAACTAATGAACAAAAAACAAAGCACTGTCAATTTTTTAGAAAGACTAATCTTTCCATTGTTGAATGTACATCTCCATAATGCTCTGTTAGATGGGTATGGGGGTATGTTCTGGAGTTCATGTGCTCAGAGTCTTTCCTTCACTCTGGTACCACCTCACACATACCACAGCTAGGACAAGCCATGGAAAAAAGCTGGTGGAAGAATAATCCTTCAGTACACTGTGTGAATATATGTCCCTATGATTGGTTTAATAAACAAGCTGACTGGCCAATAACTGAAAAGGACAAAGTTAGGTGGGAAAGCCAAACTGAGAATGATGGGATGAGGAAGGGTGGAGTCCGAGGAGTCACTAGCAGATGCAGAAGCAAGATGGGCATGCCGTGATGAGAGAAGGTACCAAACCACTTGGCAAAGTATAGATAAGAAATATGGGTTAATTTAAATATAAGCGTTGACTAGTAACAAGCCTGAGCTACTGGCCAAGCATTTATAATTAATATATCAGTCTCTGTGTTGGTTATTTGGGAGCTGGTGGATGAGACAGAAACCTCCTCCAATAAATGATGCCCAATGTCCAGGCCCATGTACATCCACATAAAGCCTGAGAAAGCTTTAAAAAGGGTTCTAAATGCATAGAAAAAGAACTAAATGTGAGTTCCTAGCCTCGTGTCTTTCACACCACAGCTAGGCCCAGCCATGGAGAAAAGTTGGTGGGATTTACTATTTGCATACTCACTCATGTTCTTNTGACCACTGTGAGTGTATGACCAGAGGCTTGCATGGGAGCTCCAAGATGGTCACATCCTTAGGGAAGGAGACCACATTGAGACTTCACATTTGTGAGAAATACTGAGGCAAGAATCATGGTGGTTTCTACATTGCTAACTGCTAGTGTAAAAACAAAATATGATTTATATACATCACACCTAACAGCAAGAGGAAGAGGTATGTCTGTAAAGCCTTCATGGACTGGAAAGCAATTTCAGGAAATTCTGTCTGCCATCTTTGTTTACTCATCCTTTGGCAGGATGTCTGGGGCCCTTTTGTCTGGCTGTGCCTTCCTCAGCTTCCCTGGATTGTTAACTTGTCATTATGGAGTAATTTCTTTTTTCTTGTTTATAAAAAAAGTAAGCTAAGCTTACTCTTCTTTGCATACAAAGTCAAGGTTCTTGTTTTGAAATTTTCACCTTTTTTTTTCTTTTTTTTCTGATCCTCTCCCCAAATCTCTCTTGTAACACCCCAGACAATACCTTCCCCCTGTTAGTCCTCTCTCCATCTTCATGATACCTGCATCTGATTCCCTTCTTTCCTCACNTCTACTCTTCTCTTCTCGTGTCCCTTTTCTAGTTTCATGTCTTATACAAAAATTGAAATCCAAATATGAGAGACAATATGTTTGTGTGAGTCTGAGTTATCTCACTTAATATAACAATGTCTAGAGTATCGATTGTCAGCAGGAAAATCCTTGTTGGTTTTCTTTTGTTCTGTGGACTTCCTCTCCACAGGTGGTGCATCAGTCTCCCTGCTCTGTGAACTTTAGCTTGACTCTCCAGGTACATCTCCTGGTCCCCCTTTTAATGAGCTTTAGGTCAGGGCTTATGCACTACTCGGGAAGCTGCACAGTTCTTGGGCAAGATTGTTTCTTTTGTGTTGTATTCCTTCCTTAAATATTTAGGGGACAAATGTCCCATCCATTCATTCATCTTTTTTCTATTAGGCTTAATTGTTAAAGCATGAACTATGTTCCTCGCTTTTACTGAAAAAGTCAGGGCACTTTTTCTCCAAGTGGAACCTACAGATCATCTATAGCAAAACCACCTACAGAACTCATAAAAGTGATTCTCAAGTTCCATGTCCCATTTCTATAACATCAGATATCACAGTAGTCCTATATTGACTTCTACTCAATACAGATACTCCATACAGCTACCCACCTTCATTTATGTAGTGAAATCCTAGTCAGACAAACAAACAAACAAACAAACAAAACAAAACAAACAAAAACAATTGCTTATTTGAAACTGTTTCTGGTTATTGGCACATACTGAAATATGACAACTGCTCTTCTTTAGGATATTGCGGATAATGACCTACAATGAACAGGAAAGGTATTTTCCATCAGGGGATGTCTGTGTTATTCTGCACAGTGACAGAACTCAGGTTTACATTAAACAGAGGGCAAGAACACATGGACCCAGCATTGTCCATGGAGTAAGAGCTGCTGCAGGAATAGAGGGGTGATAGAAGATTTCTAATCACCAGTTCCTAAACCCAGGTTAGCAACATCAATTTTGGGTCATCTCTAAGAAACTTCCATTTCCCTGATAGATGATTAGCTCTCCTCTCAATATGTCCAAATGCTCTCTTCTCTTTAGAAAGAATCTCCAAGAATGGAGCAATTCTCTGCCTTTCTCTGAACTGTACCAAGCCCCAGGCTTCCTAAGAAGCACATACATTATTTGACAGTATCTTCACCTCTGCTTTACTCAGCTAATCCTTGCTTCCTAGCTTCAGTTGGTGAAGCTGGAGTGAAAGGAAAAATAAAGGCTTAGAAAGTTGGTCATGAAAATGTTCTCATTTAGTCTAAGAAGGAAAATGAAAAAGATTTCTAAGCCTAGCACATTTTCCCTCTTTTCTTATTTTTTACTGCCTATCTCTTTGTCGTTGCAGCTAGACAAATACATATGGAGATTCATACCAAAAGGTCTTTAGGAGATTTGCACTCAGTAAGTGTTAACCCTCTGGGATGAGAAAAATTGAGTCCCTATATCATGTCTGCAAAGTGTATTGTGAATGATGTAAAATACTAGTCAGAATAATTACTATACATACAACATTTGAATCAGGAAAAAGCGCAGATAGTAAAAGATCACATGCAAAGATGCAGGGATGTGTCTCTTATACAACATAAAAACTAAAGGTTACAATTGCTTATTTCAAAAAGCTTCTAAAAATGTTTGTGAGGAGTACCAAGTGTGCCCTAGGATTCTAAAAGTTGAAAGAATACGGGACAATTTCTGAATAACAGTTCTTAGAACACTGGGGGTCATTATGAAAATGTGGAAATAATGTTGGTACAAATATTTGGGGCAATGAAAGCAAAGGATTACAGACAATGGCAGAAATAAAGGTCCATGGATACCTAACCCCTTAGCTATATTTCCTGAAATATATTTTGTGATTTAAAAGAATCATACTTTAAAAAGCCAGTAGAGAAATATGAGAATTGCAGAAAACATGAAACGTCACTGGAAAATACACATAGCATCAGCATTTGCTTTTATTCATTCCAAAGTAGGAATGCAGTGGAGAAAAGAGTTGGCAGTCCAATATAGAGCAGAAAACCCATAGATCTGTTTATTAGGACAGAGGTGAACTATTTATTTACACCTGACCTGGCTGGGTACTTGGCAAGGCACCAACTGTAGCACTGAAAGACAGGAAGCTTCCTGGAGGNAGGTGTGTTCTAGTGGGGGTGGGGACTAGGTTGTTAAGACAAGAAGTACCAACACATAACAACATCAACATGTGTCAGGTACCAAGAAATGCTATTTTTTAAAGGTAACAATAACAACACAGACTAAAAGATAAAGGGGCTGAGAATGCAGCTCAGTGATCAAGTGCTTGCTTACATGGGTAAGGCCCCATGGTTACCCACAGCACCATAAAATACAAAGAAGAAACACAAACTGTGGACAAAATAAAAGAAGGAAAGAAAAGAAGAGAAGGAAAAAGGAAAAAAGAAAGGAAAGGAGGGAGGGATGAAGGAGCAACCAAAATCAAAATTGGGTCACCATGTTAGCAAGACAGATAGGATGCAGCTGTCCACAGGACGTAACTCTGTGCAGTCTTGAAGGTAGCATGTGTACACGATAGGGACTGATTTGAAAAAGGCAAGTTTGAGGGAACATCAGGCGTTAAGGGCAGAAGACAGGAATGAGGAAGGTGTATTTGAGAACCAGAAGGTAGGAAAGCTGACCATGAAGAAGAGAGATGGAGTCAGAAGGCTTGGCTAGGAAACATATCATTTCCCTCTCCTGTTCAGCCTCTCTCTGTCCGTATAGAAGCCTCGATTTATATGTAGAGGTAATTATCAAGCTTAAAAAGGCTCAAAGACAAAAACAAATACTTGATTTTATTTTGTTACAATGGTCTGATGATGTTTTCCTGGGCAATGACAGACTCCTGGGTGTACATTCTAGGAAAACAGTTATTTTCATGATTAAAAAATATATTCAGCAATCACATGATATGCTCCTTTCTTGCCCTTTTCTTTCTTCCTGTCTGGAATATTTACACACTGGCTGGAGATAAAGGAGCCATTTTGTAGATATAAGGACAAAAGCTGCATGGAAAGGCTTACAGAGACCATTTGGTTTCTTAATGGCTGGAGCTGTACTAGCCCTGCACTGCCAGCCTCTAGATTTTTTGATAAAGGAGAAAAAATAGACCTCTTGTTTAATGATGATAGACTTAAATCTTCTGCTTATGTGTGTGATAATATGTAAGCCATTGTAAATGGATTTTAATTCCAGCAGCTAAAAATGGACATGGTCAGGGTCAGTCATGCAGGGTTTATTTTCTATGGTACAGATTTCTGCTTTGTGTTCTAATTGCAACAGAAAGACAGTAATAGGTTTCAAGCAAAAGGCTGGTATAATCTAGCTTTATCTTGGAGACTATTCTGGCTGCTGTGTGTAATTAGACAGTATAGAGACAAGATGGAAGCAGAGAGAACAATTAGAAGGCTGCTGTGAGAAAGGCTGTGGCTCTTGTTCCATCGGATTTTCTACAAGCATTTCGGTGCAGTTAGCCTTCTGACACTACATGTTAAAATGGTGATGTCTGGCAGGCATTCAGGTAAATTCCTAGGTGTCTGCTAAAGTGGAATTCAAGACTACTCTAAAGCCAACACTTCCAGGCTATGTCCACAACCTTCAGATCCTTGATATCTCCTTGTGGCTTGCAGATGTTTGAATGATGACCAGAGTTAATTAGTGGTTATGTACTCTGTCTCCTTGCCTGATTTAGCCTATCTACACCACCGTAAATCTCCCTCTACCTTATTTTCCCCTGCTCATTTCCTTTGGTACACATTGTTAAAACATTAGTCAGAGCTGTCAGCCAAACTACTTGTGGGCCACCTGCCTTAAGGACCATTCTAATACAAACCAAAGACTTAGAATATTGAATGGATAGGGATTCTTAACTACCTGGGAATTGCTATTAGCCTGGAATTAAAATAAAGATGAAAGGAAAATGATAACATATATTGTCCAGTTAATTATTCATTAGTAAACTGTTTCCCTTTATATATATTATATATATAAAGACACACACACACACACACACACACATATATATATTATAGATATATGTTATAGAAGAAAATAATTTCTCAAGATATAATACATTTATTTTAGCATAGTTCCATGGACCAATAGAAGTAAAGTTTTAGGGGTGCTGAGGAGATAGCTCACACAAGAACTTGAGTTCAGATCCCCAGTACCCACGTAAAAATCTGGACATGGTATCACACACCTACAATTTCACTGCTGGGTAGCCAAAGACAGGTGGGTCCATGGAGCTTGCTGGCAGCCAACATGTCTGAATCAGTGAGCTCCTGGTTCAGTGAGGGACCTTGTCTCAAAAGGCAAGGTTGAGACTGATTGAAAAAGACACCTAATGTTGATTTGCGGCCCCCATATACACACATATACATGTATATGCACACACACAAATGTATACATAACACATGCATGCACACACACACATACACAAGAAGTGAAATTTTATATAAACAACACTTCTCATACAAGTACCTATTATAAATGTCTAATTTCAAGATTAAGGCAAAGATAATCTACATGCAAAAAATAAAGACATTCATGTATACTGCTGAGCATTGTGAAAATCCAAGAAACAAACACTGATGCCAGAAGAAAAGGTTTTGATTAAAATTGAGGACTGTTTTTATCATTGCCTCACTTAGCTATTACCTACTAAGATACCTGAGAGAACAACCCTAAAAAATCTAAGCAACCAAACAAATCCTTTGAGTGCTGTTCTTTAGATGATGAAGCAAGTGGTTTTAAGTTGGAAAGTGCTGTCCGATCTGTGTTTTTATCATAGAGATGAATGGATGGGGCAATGTTCCAGGTGGGAACAGTGCAGCAAGAGTCATGGGACCTAAGCAGAGGTGACCAGGAAGGAGACAGCTGGAGATCAGAGAGGCTTTCTTCATATGTGTGAAGAGCTGTTAGAGTAAGTTAGGAGAATTGCTCTGTGTAGCCCCCTACGACTGAATAGAGGAAGACATGTTTAGGTCCATAGTGTGAATAATTTCCTAAGACAGAGAGCTTCTGGAAATGGAACAGAAAATATGTAAAACTGATAAGGTCTTTAGTCTCCTAAAAACTTTGATGGTGCATGTTACATGTTGCTAGAATTTGCTGGTCTCATATATTGAGATTTCAGTGGTTGGTCAAAATGGAAAGAGAATAGCTAACTTTATTTTAAGGAAGAATATTAAACATACTCTCCCACTCTACCTAAAGTATCTCCTATTATTATTTCCATCTGAGATGAGAAAGATTATCTCAACAGTCCCTGACATATACCCATGAGACAAGAAGGATATAACTATAAACTAGCAAAGAGCCCATTTCTTTGAACAAAGTAGAAAACCTAACCTTACCCCTGGCTTTCTCTCCCTGCCCACATGGTGTGAGCTATACGGTTCTGAGAATTTAATCTCCTCCTCCTCTAGCCTGACTACTACTATGATGTGATTACATTTAAGCTGAAATGACAATTAGTGCTTGCTTAACTCTGGCAGGCAACTAATATAGTCTCAGCATCTAAGGCAATTGTTATATCTTAAATTCCCATCTGAAAAATTCTTATTGTTGAAATGGTATCAGGATAAGCCCCCAGGAACTCAACAAAATAATTACAGAAATATACTGGTGGTCCAGGTACAGAACTCCATAATAATCAGAACAACAAATGTCACTTACAAACCTTCTGGAAATAGTAAAAAGGGAGAAGTAGAAGGCATGCACAGTTAGTAGAAGGTAAAACTTTCCATTTCTTTATTATCATAAATCACGAGGCTCCATTGATGCATATTTTATCACAGGACTCTTGCCATATGTGATCTGAAGTTTCTGAGCGTATCCCCAGGGACCACAGTTACTGAAATAGATAATCATGAATTCCTTTTATGCTCCTCTCAACACCGGTGCTGCTCAGATTGAAATTAGCATCTTTTACAATGAAATATCAGTTGCTGTCACAAACTGACATGACAGCTGGAGAGAGAGGCCTGTTTATCCTGTTCTTCATGTCTTCAGTTCATTATGGTTTATTAAGATGTGTACTGTAAGTTCCTGAATGAAGAGACTTTGAGTTTTTGCATAGTGATTATCATTTGAATAGAGTTCTTATGAAGAACCCATTCTCCAAGGAGGGTGGGAAGTAATGAAGGTCAAAGATCAAACCACTATTGTATTAAGCGTCACCTAGAAACCTTTAATTATTCCCTCAAAATATGTCTTATAAGATGGCTGTTCTCACTCTCATAAGATTGAAACATTATGTTCAATTACTGATGCATTTAAGGGACAACTGTGACTCCACATGAACTGTCTACCTAGTTATAGACTTCTGTAGGTTATTTCATGACATGATCCTTGCGCATTAATCTTGTGACATGAGAGGTAGTTCTGTATTAAAGCAAGAGTTCAAGACACGTGTCCAGAGTCACACTGCTGGCACAAGGACTTAGGTGTTCTAAATGTGTGGCTTTCTCTACTCTATGTACCACCTAAAAAGATGGCTTTTTTAAAGTTCAATATTTCAGTTATTCACCCCCTTGGAGGGGGTACATAGTATAGAGTCAAAATAGTCTATTTTCTATTAACATTTGTGACAAACATTTATCTTGTGTATATGCTCTGTGTTGAGGAAGGTAAAAAATGCTTTCTGTAGATAATCAAATGTCATTCCTTTGGTGTCAGCATTATTAATCTCACTTTAAAAATGCCCGAACTTGCTCAGAGAGATGAAGGAACCTGTCCAGGAATATAAGAACCGGGCCAGGGGTTTACAACCAACAAGACTAACAGCAGGGAGCTGAATCCCTACCCATTGCTCCAGGAGTTCATCCTCAGATGGAAAGTGGCATCCACATCAAATGGGGTGACTCCTGATAGTGGTGATACTTACCATGTTTTTCTGGAAGCAGCATTGTCTGTTCCTGGATGCACAGACAATCCTATCTATTGCTGAGATCTGTATCTTTGTGTTTTTCATATTTTAAACTAGTTTGTATTTCATTTTTGTTGTTGTTGTTAAACTAAGATGCAGATGTTATTTAGTGTATCATCTCCTCTAGTGTCCAGTGCTGCAAAACAAAGATAACTGATGCAAGTTGATAATTGGGTGTGCTTGGAGGTCCTTCTCTGCTNAAAGGAATGAGTCCAGAGAACAGTGAAGAAGCTGGCCCTCTACCAGTGGATATAGTAGGATATGGTTTTGCAGCCCTCTGCCCCTTATATACTAGGTCATATACTAGGTAGCTGTCACAGTCTTTCATCAGAGTCTCAGTGGTGAGAATCTTAAGAGATTCTGCAAGCAGAACAAGGTTATGTTTACAGGGGTAAGGGTCTATATCTATGGAGAAAGATTGTTTGAGTCATGGAGAAGTCTTAGGATAGTACTATCAGAGTCAAAGGTCAGAACATTGCAGGCATTCATATAGAGCCTGGGCTTTTATTATTTAGTGTATTATATTCTCTTATGTCCAATGCCACAAACAAAGATAATTAATGTAAATTGCTAATTGATGAGTTGTATCAGAGCCTAAAGATATTTGTCTACCTCCTCCTTGGCACACAGGAAGGGCATATTTCCCAGTCTCTCTTGTCCTAAGGTTACATTGACATGGCAGGAGTCTGGACAATGAANGGCCTCTCAGCACTAACTACAGAACATTCTTAAAGACCTTCTGCACTTTTTGTCTTTGTTCCTTGCTGGTTATAATGACAGGAAAGATTTTTTTTTCCACTAACTAGGAGAGCTGGAGCCACAAGGTAGAAGCAACCTGAATTTTAGAGTTACCACTGAGAAGTCAAGCCCTCAGGAGGAAGTTGTATTCTGTTATGGACAAGTGGACAAGAAGTAAACTTACTGTTGGGTTTACCTTCTGAGGTTGGGTGTTTTGCTATGGCATATCACACTTCATCTCTCTGTGTAATGATAGTACCCTTTGTTTCTGGTTTGTAACCTCCGATCAACCATCTATGGTTCCTTTAGAGTGCAAATGAAATCATACTATGATTCACTCCATCTTGATGGCGACTATTACATATCAATGCAAGATCCAAGGTCCCTAGTAGAACCTCATTGAAAAGCTACACATGCTACTAGGATGAAAACGGAGGCCAAAGTACCAGCAATAATTTTGATAGGAGTTTATACAAAGATGATGATGTCACAACATAAAACAATAAAATGGGAAGAACAGATCCTTTGCATATTGCTGGACAGATAGCAATAGATGTTCCTAAGCAACATGAAAATTCAATGGATATTAAGGAAGTATAGAGGCATTTCAGCAAGGAACTGCAGAGGTAGAAGAGGGACACTGTAGCGTACAAGAACAGTGGTGTGATGTTAGGCTGGGGAATCAGTTGGTAATATAATTGCGTAAGAATCTGAGTTTGATCCCTAGATATCACTTGAAAAAGCTGGGCATAGGGCCAAAGAGATGGCTTGGTAGGTAAAAGTGCTTTCTGCCAAGCTGACAACCTGAGTTAGACTACTAGAACCCACATGGCAGAATGAAAGAACTAACTTCACAAGCTGTCCTCTGACTTCCAGTATGCATGTGTGTGTGTATGTGTGTGTGTGTGTGTGTTTAATTAGAAGGAAAACGAAGGAAAACTTTTTCACTATAATTAATGCCCTGCTAGACAGAAATGTTTAACGAGGGGGAAATATCTTTTATGTATTTGGCAAACTTCTTCATGTAAACACAGAAACAACAAAAAATGACAATCACAAGACAAAATTCACCTCAGA
>LZPO01045390.1:0-12015 GCA_001675575.1 Neotoma lepida | reverse complement strand
ATCTCAGATGAAACCTATTAAAACACATATTTCTGCCACTTGTGTTGTTATATATCTTTAATCACAACACTCCAGAATTAACATTAGGTGGATTTCTGAGTTCATGGCCCNCAAAACAAGTCTGAGGCCAGCCAGGGTTCCAAAGTAAGGCCTGCTCTCAAGAAAAAAAAATGTCATTTTTTGGCATTTTTATGCCAAATGTTATCAGATGTAAAATTTCTTCCATCTTATGATAGCAGCGGCATGATTCATTTTGTTCAGAAAAGAAAAAAAAAATCTCTACCTTGCTTATCCTTTTTCTGATCCCATAAGTACCCTACAGAAATAAATTCATTGTTATCACAAAACAGCAAACATCTCTTTCAACTTATGAAATTTTCTCACTTGAACTCAATCTTAACAACAAATCCACTATTAAGTTGCAGGCTCCATGATGAGAAAAGGGACAAGAAAAACAATGCAATAAGAAAGGAAGAAGATGAATTAAAATGTGGAGCAGACACACTGAATGACAACTGACATGGATTCTATAATGATGCAATGATGTGGTTTAATAAAGGATGGAGAATTCTAACTCACTCTCCACCACTGGTTTACCTAGTACAGCTTTTTGCTGTTCCATTGTCCTGTCCTTTGCCTATTGCAATGGAAGTAGAACTGCTGCACTTTTATTGTCAATGATTCAGGCATGTGCACAGATGGCTTTGAGCAACCATGTCCTCAGGGCTGTGTTCTCTTCCATCATAGACCCCCACCCTGACTTCAAGGCATCATGACAGGCACAGGAGAGAAGGACTCCTATATGGATGATGAAGCCCAGAGCAAGAGGTGCATCCTGACCCTGAAGTACCCTATTGAACTGATATTGTCACCAATTGGAATGATATGGAGAAGATCTAGCACCATACATTCTAAAATGGACTGCATGTGGCCNCTTGAGAACACTGGGTGCTTCTGATCAAGGCCTTCCTAAACTCCAATGCTAACAGAGAAAAAGATGACACAGAGAAGGTTTGCAGCATTCACCATTCCCAGCTATGTACGTGGCTGTGGCCATTCTCACAATGTTGTCCTTGTATTTATCTGGACATACCAGCACTGTTATGGACTCTGGTTATGGGGTCACACATACAGTGCCCATCAACAAGGGCTAAGACCTTCCCCAGGCCATTTTTGTATGAAACTGTCTATCCAGGATCTGACAGACTACTTCATGAAGATCTTGATTGAATACGGCTTCAGCTTCACCACCACAGCTGAGAAATTGTGTGTGGCATTAGGGAGAGGCTCTGCTATGTTGCCCTGAACTTTAAGCAAGAAATGGTTGCTGTTGCATCATTCTCCTTGAACATGAGCTCCAAGCTGCCTGTTGGGTAGGGGATTATGATCAACAACAAATGATTCTGGTGTCCAGAGGCACTCTTCCAGGCCTCCCTCCTGGGCATGGAGTCTTTTGGTATCCACGAGACCACCTTCAAACCCATCATTAAGTGTGATGTGGACATCTGCAAGGGACTGTATGACAACACAGTGTTGTCTGGTGGTACCACCAGATATCCGGGTATTGCAGACAGGATGTAGAAGGTCACTTGTCCTATTACCCAGCACAATGATGGTTAAGACCATTGATCCTCCTCCTGAGCAAAAGTACTAAGTCTGGTTTGGCAGCCCCTTCCAGGCTTCACTGACCACTGTCCATCAGATTTTGATCAGCAAACAACAGTTTGATGATTAGGCCCCTCTATCATCTATCACAAATATTTCAGAAGGTCTGAACTTGCAAACCAATCAGCATGAGCTGATGCTGAAGTACCAATTTACCCTGGCAAATGGACATAGCTCATGCTAGACTCTTGAAACTGGAAGAAGCCTTTGAAAAAAGAAACTTATCCTTTAAGTTTGTATTCTACATCAGCAATGTCTAGCAGAACTTGTTGATTTTTTACCCGGTATTCAATTTAACTGTTTCCTTTGTATATGTTTAATACCTGTGCATATGGTGATTTTGTCTTAGTCCATTTGTCTTGGTCAATTGTGGGCTGGGGAGAGCATGTTATGTAAGAGAAATCTCCAGCCTCCTGGATCTGCACTAGTAACCATGCAGTAATCTGTGGAAGTTATGAACCAATAGCTGAATTTCCCAGGGTATCTAGAGGCTGGTAAGAGTCCAGAACCTGCTACCACTGGTCTTCCCAGTCCAAGAGGGTGGCAAAGAGGAACCTTAGAACTCTGTTTCTGTTCTAGTGTTTTTCCCCGACCTCCATGGGTTGTTAGGAGCCTTGAGTTTGTGATATTTGCATTGAAACCTATAAATGTACTCATCCTTTTAATTATATAAGATTTTTGTACTCAATTCTTTAAGAAATGACAAATTTCTGTTTTTCTACCATTCAATGAGAACTATAGACCCCAGCAATAAATCACTGTGTAAAGAAAAATAAAAGTGTTGTAAGAAAATAATGGAGATGGAGAAATCTCAACTTACAGAGACGTGATTATGATAAATAATAAAATTTTGATGAAAAATTATTTAAAAACATTACTATACATGAGGAATTATTAAATAGATTATGTTAAGTCATCATTACTATTATCTGATGTCTAACATATTTAAAATGAGTATCTTATATTTGTTTTGGTTCATTTACTAAAATATAATGAGCTAAACAGCTGGGGGTGGGGCAACACATGAAGCATATATGGTGAGTAAAAGTTGCAACCAGAGTGAGTAGGGCCGCATTTTGCATGTTTGGACATATTTCTAGTAAAATTCCTAAAGTAAACATATTTACCAACTATCACTTTAAGTATTGTTTTCTTACAGCTTTGACCCATAATAACATAGTTGTTTAAATATTATAAAATTAACTTTTCTCAGTCCTTCCCATTTTCATGTGCCAGGGCTCAACCTACTGAAAATTTCTCTTTTGAAGCCCAGTGACTAGAAAGTTCTGGTTTCCCTATTCCTATACAATAGATCTAATAATTTCTTTATTAGTGCTTTGTTAGATATATCTAAGTATTTCTGGTGTACTCACCTATTGATTGCATTGTATTTTTCTTCCTCTTTAAATACTTATACATAAATTATCTTTTTTTGTCTAAAGAGGCTGGATAAAAATAAAATAAATGTGTTACTGAAGACAAAAGTGATTGAGAAGCATCATGATATANCTAGAGATAGTGTATGGGGCTGAAACTTCTTGTTGTGTAATTTACTTTATGAACTTGGTCACCTTGTTGGAAGTGAACCATACTATGTCTGGCAAAGAGCCTAATCCTGCATCTGTTCATTGTATTACTATCTAAGAATTATGTATCTAGACTATTTTTATATCTCAAATAAGCCATGTTCTTGTCTTATTTCTGTAAGATACTATGTCTAAATCATAACAATTATATGATCATCCAGTGAAGCAAAAGTTCCTAATAGTATTTGCATTGGAAAAAAGAATTTGATATTCAGATTTGTATTTTGATTTTTAAAGTAACAGGCAAACTCTATTAGTGTAAAGGAAATTAGCATCCTTAAAATTATAATAAATTATATTAAGCAAAAAATTTCTAGGTACATTACAGAAATTTTCTTTTGTAACATAAATCAATGTCTATTGAGATCTCACAGGAATTGGAGGATTCTTGATGATAAAATCATTATATGCCTTCTTAAAGGGCAAAAGAAATTTCAATTCATATTTATTTTTTGTGTGCTACATACAGAATTGATTGTTCCTAGACTAAACTCTCCTTGAGATAATTAAGTTACAAGATGGAAGATGAATAGTCTTGTTAGTATTATTATGTTTTTGGATTGGTACCCTGAGATAAATTGACTTTAAGAAAGTTATTTTTGTTCTGCATTACCAACCTGGAACTGACTACCACCAACATATTTTTCAAACAGGTAAGCTATATAAAGAAAAAAGCAGACATTTTGGTAGACAATAATGATGCCCATGAATAGTGTTTTCATGAATAAAATGTTTAATTTAAATGCCAACCTTCCTATTTCACTTATATTAGTGTTCTGTAAGTCATTAAAAAGCCAATGGACAAGGATGTTTAATTCAAAGCACATCCAATTTTTATATGAGATGAGTTTTATTCACTTGCTCTTTTAAAAATGCATACAATGCCCCCTCTAAGCTTTCTAGTCAATTCTGCAAGCCAGAAATCTAGAAACACAAAAATAAATAATGACCAAATCAATTCAACTGGTTCTTTTAGAGATATTCTCCCAGTGTAACCACAATGTAGACTAACTATATATATGGATATAATTATAGAATACTTTAACTTTTCTTTTGTTTTAAAATATAATGAACTGTTATAGTAACATAATCACAATGACTCAAATAATGACTCTGATATGTCTTTGGTTTCATTTTCAATACTCTCCACGAAATTCTTAGAATTCATGTGTATGAGTTGAGAGAGGCAACAGAGGCCTTGGTTACTGTTGTACTGACACTAAGTGCAGGAGCAAGTGCCTTGTGGAAGGAGCTGTTTCTAAGGAAATTCAGTGAAATTTTGGAATAAGTGGGCAGTGCAGACATTTATTATTTACNTTATTCAAATGCTTAATCAACTAACATTTCTATTTCCAATTTGTCATTTCTAACTGACTGATTCTCCAAAATTGTTTGGCTGAATTATACAATACAAATTAAGAGAATCCCCTAATAATACAAAATAATGCCATTTTTTTGATGCAGATGTCTTTGACATCATGGGAAACTTTTGTAAAAATCATACAAATTTAAAGAAATATTTTAGAGGAACACGTTTTAAATAATTTTATCTCTATGCCTATTCATCCTGTGGCTTGCTAGACACTTGCAGTACCTTTTCCAAATTCCTCCTTCAAACTACATCCCTGTTCTTTTCCCTAGTTCAAGCTTGTGTCATGCTGTTGAACTTGTTTACATGCATCTCCCCCAGCTTTCACAACTTCTTAAAGAAACGTGTAAAATATGAGGCCTCACCAGAAACTGGATGTAAGTGAGAAGCAGGGCTTGGTGTTAGAGTGTAGCCATGCTTCCTTCCCAGTCTCTGCTACCTGACCAACTGGAATGGATCCCAGTGTCTCAGCTAAGAGTTACCCTGACTCAATTCCTTCATACAGCGATGGATTGCACCCTCAGACCATGAACCAACATATACCCTTCCTTCTTTGAGTTGCTTCTAGTAAGATATTTGGTATCAAAACAGGAAAAGTAACTAGGAAGAAAAACTTAATTCATACTAAGTTGTGTTTTTCATTGCATAAAAATCTCAAAACCATGATATAGAAGGGTAGTTTTATGGAAAAGATATTTAAATGTACTTTGTACAAAGCTCAAGATATTGGCCTACCTTTTAAGTCCAAATTCAGTGAAATTTACTTTGTTACTGTTTCAAATGCTGTAAATATTACATTGTTGTATTACTGTCAATCATGAGCCACTAATAAAGGAAATACTATTGCAAGCCTGTGCAAATGCTGCACAGCTTAAAGCCTTTGGACAGAAGGAAGTTGTTTTCTTGAATGATTTATTTTCATTTTATGTGCACCGATATTTTCCCTGCATGTATGCTTGTACGAGGGTGTCAAATTACTTGGAGCTGGATTACAGAGAGTTATGAGCTGCCATATGGGTACTGGGAATAGAACCTGGGTCCTCTGGAAAAGCAGCCAGTGTTCTTAACCACTGAGCTATCTCTCCAGACAGGAAGTTGTGATAAATGTACATAAATTATAAACATAGCCATAATATATGCAATACCTACAATATAATATGTAATTATAATTACTTAAATTATGAAATCTTTTTCTTTAAATATGTACTTAAATTCATGTACAGAAATATTGATGGAGATTTTGTACAGTTGAAATAAAATTTATGGTTCTGTAGACAGACTTTTCTGTCCCACCATCCAACTCCCAAATAACCAACCAGAGACATATTATTATTTATAAATGGTTGGCCAATAGCTTAGGCTTGTTACTAACTAGTTGTTACAACTTAAATTAACCCATTTTTTAAATCTATGCCTTACCATGTGGTGGTACCACTTTTTCATCATAGCATGTTCATCTTGCTTCTCCCTGCCTCTCCTGGTGACTCCCCCATCCTCATCCTGGTGCTTTTTCCCTGTCAGAAATTCCCCTCAAACTCTTTCTGCCTAGCTATTGGCCATTTAGTACTTTATTAAACCAATGAGAGTGACACATCTTCACAGTGTACAGAAAGGCTATTCCATAGCCAGGTTCTTAAACAAAATACAAAGTGTAAGATTATTTAAGATGCTAGCTTTTAATATTAAAATAAATGATGTAAGATTTTAATGCTGTCATAATCATTATTATATAGTTAAAGTAGAAGGGAATTTTAGAAATAAGATGAAAAATACATTTTTGATACTGTACTCGATCGACTATGATAAAAACACATAGGTTAACTTTAAAATGTGTTAACATCATAGATATCACTTATAATTTCAACATATAAAACATAATTGAATATCAGTGTTTCAGAGGCCATTTTATTACCCTGACACATGGAGTTGTATCCTTTGGGCTTCACATGATCATCGCTGTCTTGGATAAGAGCAGCTTCATGACCCACAGGAAANGCCAGGTACATGGGGCCTACTAAGATTTCCTTATTAACAGAAATTCAAGAAATACCTATCAGTAACTCTCACAAAATCTTCATGAGATATCTCCAGATGCCATTTGGTCATTAAATTGACAGGCATGGTACTTTTTCTAGTGTAGCTGCTCAACAATTGCCCAGAAAACTTCCTAATGCTATGGCTGCCTGTAAGATTCTCATGTCCCTGGGAGTGTCNCTGCTCCCACACTTACTGACCAACTGTGTTAGAATGAACTCCTTCATTTGTTTGATAAGTTCTTTCTACAAAGTAGCCTAACCTTTTATTATTTGTGTTAGCTATTCTTTCTATAGTTAATATTGGTTTGCACAAGGACCTTTTATAAGAAAACATGATTGATTCATTTTGCGAAGCTTAATATCAATACAAATTACTCTGCATACAGTGATGGAGATGGAGCCAATGGATCTTGTATTGATTATCTTATTACTTCCTTTTGAGGTGAGAGTGTAGTTTAATTGGTAGAGTGCTTACAGCTCTAGGTTTTGTCCACAATACTGCACAAATTGAGCATGGTGCATTCCTCTCATCTTAACAATCCTAGATTGAAAGAGGAAAATAGGGATTTCAAGGTCATCCACAGTAACCTAGCATATTTGAGTCCATGCTGAGTAACATGAGACTCTGTATCAAAAACAATAAGAAAAAATACTAACTATCAGACCATCAGGAAAGAGATCTCTCAAGTATGTTATTTTGAATTGCGTTAGCATTTATGTCTTCTTTTTTCCATTAAAACTTTTTATTATCATATTCCAAGATCTGGAGCTTTCCATGGAAATGAGAGTTATTATTTGATACATAGTATAAGATGTATAAGATTTGTCCAGCAGTGTATTTGATTGTTTCATTATTTAAAGATGTGAAAGGTTAAAATATCAATTATTACATTGATAATTCTACCCCAACAATTAATTAGGTATCTCAAATATAGATAAAATGAGTACAAAATAAAACAAAATTTATTTTTAAGACCTGAGACGATAAAATACATATTCAGCTAAGAGGATCTAGAGAAAATTGATGAAATACTTAGGCAACCTATGAGTAAATAAAATAGTATGGATTCATCATTTCTTGTATATCAAATGTTATATTTTATTTTGTTTAATCCTAGTGAGTGTCATATTAGTTACTGGGGTTTTATTTACCTTTTATAAATCCAGAGCCTATCTTTTGAGAAGTCAAATAACTCATCCTAAGGCATGTGCGTATGAAGTGGAAGAGTTAAATTTGAAACTTTACTGGATTTCAACTGCCTGATTATCATATCTTCATGGTAGAAATTACTAGTGTAATAAAGAGACTAAGCACTGGCAGATAGAAATAGCTGCCTGACTCTCATGTTTTCCATAGAAAGCATAGTTTTATGATAAAGATGTGAAGTTGGAATGAAACTGACCGTATGTAGTGCTTAAATGTGTTTATCAAGGTGAGAATGGTTCAAAATGACATTTAATTAGGAGAACAGAAGGCTACCAAATAGCCTATATGTTACGATTCTATGAAACCTATAAACATTTTACATTTCTGGTTTAAAACTGCATAATTACCATTATCTTCTAGGTTAATCTTTGGGGTCTTAAATTTTTATATAGTACAACATGTAAAATGTTAGTGAGAAAAGATTTTCTAAATATTTAAAGCAATGGCAAAAACAAGTTTGTTAAGCAGTATTCATACATGTATAAAATACACTTTGGATATAAAAATGTACTTTGGACAGAAACTTAAACCTGAATAATATCTAATTGAAATTTTTAATGATTTTTATATTACTTGAAGGCTAATATAGTGTAATCTCATAAAATATTTGATACCTTTAAATAAAATTCTGGAAGGAAGGGTGTATAGAGTGAGGTATTGGCAGTTAAGAGCACTTGCTGCTGTTGTCAAGGACCTGAGTTTCATTCCTAGCATCTACGTGGTGACTCAGAAATATTTGTCACTCCAGTTCCAGGGAATCGGACACTGTTTTCTTACTTCTCCAGGTACCAGCCATGCACGCAAGGAAATCATTCATANACATAACATAAAACAAATTAATATAAATATTATGTAGGGGGAACACTGAAATTAAAAGTATAATTTAAAGTTATTGATTGAAGTGCCAATATACTTTTTTGGTTTCTTTCTTTCTTTTCTTTCTTTCTTTCTTTCTTTCTTTCTTTCTTTCTTTCTTTCTTTCTTTCTTTCTTTCTTTCTTTCTTTCTTTTTTCTGGATTTACATCCAGAACAAGATTTTCCTTCCCTTGTTTCCTCCCGTTCCCACACCCCGCACTTCCCCCATATACTCCTCTGTTTCAATTCTGAAAAGAGCCGGCCATCCATGGATATCAGCAATCCATGGTACATCAAGTTGCAGTGAGACTGGGCACCTCCTCTTCTATCAAGACGGGACAAAGCAGTCTGGGAGGAGGAAAGGGTTCCAAAAGCAGGCAGCAGAGTCAGGGGCAGCCCCTGATCCCACTGTTAGGGGTACCAGAAGAAGACAANACTACACAATTGTAACATATATGCAGAGGGCCTTGGTCTGTCGCATGCAGTCTGCCTGGTTCTAGGTTCAGTCTCTGTGAGCCTCTCTGAGCCCAGGTTAGTAGATTCTGTGTGTTTTCTTGTGATGNCCTTGACTCCAGTGGCTCTTAC
Organism: Neotoma lepida; assembly: GCA_001675575.1. Lineage (NCBI taxonomy): Eukaryota > Metazoa > Chordata > Mammalia > Rodentia > Cricetidae > Neotoma > Neotoma lepida. Next base: position 2,712 of record LZPO01045390.1, on the reverse strand, counting down.
AATCCTTCTGTCCCACTCCCTTTCCACAGTATTGCCCAAGCTCAATTTAATGTTTGGCTCTCAAGTCTTTGCATCTGTTTCAATGGGTTGCTGGATGAAGCCTCTCTGATGGTAGTTGGTCTAGTTACCAATCTATGAATATAAGGGAATATCATTAGGAATCATTTCATTGACATTTTTGTGACAGTTGTGTTTGGTTCTTTTGTAGGCGTCTCGGGTATCCAGTCTGCGGGTCCTGGACCTCAGGTGTGAGATCCTTCTCATGCTATGGTTTTCAAGCTGAGCCAGTCATCGTTTGGACCCTCCCACAATTTTTGCGCCACCGTTACAACAACGCATCTTGTAGGCAGGACAAATTGTAGGTGAACAGTTTTGTAGAGGGATTATTGCCCCAATCCCCTCCACTTAAAGGCTGGCCTGGTTACAAGAGAGCTTGAACCCATTGGCACGGAGACAACTACATGAACAGAACAACAAATTGCATAGGAACTAAGATAAACAATTAACAAAATGGACCTCATGGAACTGAAAAGTTTATGTAAGGCAAAGGACACTATCAAAAGGACAAAATAGCAGCTTACAGAATGGGAAAAAAATCTTCTCCTACTCCTTGTCTAACAGAGGGCTGATTTCCAAAAAATATATAAAGAACTCAAGAAACTGGACATTAAAGCTATAAATCCATGGTAGACTGCTTAAGAGGTACTATGGAAATTTATTAAGGTAAATTGAGGAAATACACTCAGGAATACAGAATAGATTATACAGCTGAAGTCGTCCTCTGATCTGACCAGGAACGATTCCACCTCACAGGCAGGAGCAGGGAGAAGGGGCATGTGACTCTTCTCCCTTCCCTTATAAGAGGTCAGGTATAACAAGAAAAGAAGACGCCACCTCCTTCGGGCCCTATATCCCAAAGGCATGGGCAGAGCAAATGCCACTACAGTACATCCCAAAAACAAATAATCCAATTAAAAATGAGGTACAGCTCTAAACAGAATTTTCAACAGAAGGAATCTCAAAAGGCTGGAAACACTTAAAGAATTGTTCAATATCCTTATCCATCAGGGAAATACAAATCAAAACTACTTTGAAATTCCATCTTTCACCTGTCACAATGGCTAAGATCAAAATCACCAGTTACAGCTCATGCTGGTGAGGATGTTGAACAAGGGAAACACTCCTCTACTATCAGGGATAATGCAATGCAAACTTGTACAACAGCTTTGGAAATCAATAGGCTAGTTCTCAGAAAATTGGTAATACAGCTACCTCAAAACTCAGCTATTCCACTGCGCCTGGGTGTATAACCAAAGGATAAGTTGGTTATCCTTTGGACAACCACAAGGACACCTGTGCTGATCAATGATGTTCCTAGCATACCTATTATTTCTTAATCCTCACTCCTCCCTTCAAGGAATGTTCAGTAGATGGGCAGGACTCAGCTATATGTACAGGAAATCACTGATAATAATTTTTCATAATACAGAAATAGTTCAAGGAATGTTTAGAGGCGCTGGGTCTCATACATGAGCTACATCATATGAACTGTGGAGAATCTTATAGAGCTCACAACTTTAACTACAGTAAAACAAGAAAATCACTATTAACACTCACTGGTAATGACATAGATGCATAATTATTTTGATAACAGAAAAGTTTAGGAAAGATACATTGCTTTGAAAGCAGCCTTTCATGCCTAAACTTTCTATTAATTGATCTACAGCATACATAAAATCTGACTACCTTAGGCAAATGAGTCTCTCATCTGAAAGCTGTAACAAGCCCTTTCCAATTTCGTTTTTTTTCTTTTCTTTTTTTATTAAAAAGATCTTCCACTCCTTTTACATACCAACTTCAGATCTATCCTCCCTCATCCCGCCCCGCCAGCTCCCCTCCTCAACCCACCCCCATTCCCACCTCTTCTGAAACAAGGTGTCCCATGGTGAGTCCCCAGAGTCTGGCACTCTCAGCCAAGGCAGGACAAGAACCTCTTCCCTGAGCCAAGATTGTGCCAGGTGTCCCACCACAGGCACTGGGCTCCAAAAAGTCAGCCCCTGCACCAGGGACAGATCCTGATCCTACTGCCTGGGGGCCCTCAGACACTTCAAGCCAAACAACTGTCTCAAGCCTCCAGGGGGTCCAGTTCAGCGCACCATGGGGGGCTCCACAGTTATTGGTCCACAGTTCATGCATTTCCACCAGTTTGGCTGGCTTCATGATCTCAATGTCTCTTGTTCATAGAACCTCTCCTCTCTCCCATCAGTTGAACCCCTGGAGCTTTGCATGGTGCCTGGCTATGAATCTGGCATCTGCTTCCATCTGTCTCTGGATGAGGGCCCATGGGGGCTTCTCAGCCATGGGTCCATAGTCCATGAATCTCCACTAGTTTGGTTGGTCATCTCTGCACACCCTGCCATCATGATCTGTTAGTCCCTTGCTCTTAGAGGGCCACCAGTCTCCCATCGATTGGGCTCCTGGAGATCTGCCTAGTGCCCACATCTGTCTCCATCAGTCACTGGATGAGGTCTCCATGGTGACAGTTAGGGTATTCATCTCTGTGATCACTGGATCAGGCCAGTTCAGGCACTCTATCAATTATTTCCAGTGGTCTAAGGTGGGTTCATCCCTGTGGACTCTCTGGGACTTCCCTAGCACTCTGTTTCTCCCTATTCCCGTGATTTCCCCATTTATCATGTTATCTCCTTCCTT
>LZPO01045389.1:19747-35221 GCA_001675575.1 Neotoma lepida | reverse complement strand
TATTTGTAATTATATATATATGTAAAAAGAATATATATTTGTAAATAGAGAAAATATATATACTTATAAATATATTTAATAATATATAAGCTATATCATTTTATTGATATTACATATATTATATATTTAAATAAAACCTCATAAATAAGGAGCAATTTAATTGTATATGAGGGTAAATAAGACAGCTGTCAAAAACTTACTAGGATTATAAAGACAGATAACCCTGAATGAAAACATTTCAATGAAACGATCTTCACAGAAGCCAGTAATTTTTTTCTAAAAGGTTGATCTATGAACCGGATTAGTAAAAAGAACATTTTCTTCCAAAAAGGTCATTTATTTTTGCTTATCTGCTATTAATTAAAGAAATCAAATCTAATGAGGCTCTTGCACCCTAGGCAAGGTGGTACAAACATGACTGAGAATAATTTTATAATCTATCTATCTATGGTCTATTGTTTCATTTTTATTTCACTTTATGCATATAGTAGGTCCTTAATAAGTATCTATTCAGTAAATAAGCAAATGCTGCAGAAATATATTAGGTATCATAATTTTCCAGGTAGGCCTTTGAATAACTTGCCACTTTATCCGTCTCTTGACTTCTTTTCTCCTAAACTGCATATTAAAGGAAGCATTGCTCCCTAGAGCTTCTAGATAACCGGTTATTGACTGCTTTGTTAGGGGCAGTAGTAATGGTACTTGCTGACCCTCTTGTTTGGGACAACAGAGCAGGGAAGTTCTTCTGTGTCACAGAGTCTTGGATATCCTTTCCCATGTGACTGGCTTGCTAGGTGTTCAAACCACATTAGGAAGAGTTCCCAACCCACTTGCTGGATGTCTTGCCCTCAAGAGCCTATGTTTTCCTGCTGTATGAGTCTCCTCACAGGCACTGAGCTGCTGGTTAGTGGTAAAGGAAGGCTCCTTCTTCTTCAGCCTCCTGTGAAGATTTCTAAAGCCCATCCACCTGAATGGATACTGCTGTTTTTCCTACTCTCTTTCCACAAAAAAAATAAACTTCGCTAATAAGTTATTAAACAGGGATAGTTCATGCTTCTTTCTCTGCCTCTCAGTGCTATAAAGATAGTAAGTGCAATGATGATGCTTACAGTTTAACATCCATGCTTCGGATCACCTTATCTCTTGAGAGAACTTCCTGGTTTGTGATCACTCAAAATGGACATTGTATGCCTTAAGAAGTTAGAGGCAGCCTGTCCACTTTCTGGCCTCAGGAGAACTCAGCAGGAAAGCAGCTTCTATGAGAAATAGTTCCTCTCTGGACACTGATGCTGTTAGCACTTTGGTCTTGTGCGTTCTGAGCCTCAGAGCAGTGAACTCTGAATCCCTGTAGCTTGTGCATTAGCCAGCCTAAGGAGTTTTGTAATAGCACTCAGAACTGATTTACAAGCATCTCCTTTGGAGGAATGTAAGTCCCCTAGGTTCTGTGAACAGAAACTTGGCTAATACTGTTCTGCAATAGAATATTTTTAAAGATACAGTCTAAAAAGTTGTTTCTTCTGATTCACCTTCCGTTTTCCTTCTACTGATTGATAGGTGGGTTGTGTTTTATTTAGGGCTCCTTTTCCTTCCTTAGAAGTGAAAACCCCAGAAAGGAACTCTTTTTGTTTTTGCTTGTTTCAGAAGGCTTGGTCTTGGATCTCACCAGTGGAAGTCAGCGGCAGTGTTCTGCAAAGTAAGGAAAGCTCCAGGGGAACGCCTCAAGATTCTCTTCTCCCCAAAAGTGAGTAAAGCCTGGAAAAATAATGTCCCACGTCTTTCACCCCAAACCAGAACTTGACAGTGAACCCCAAATACAGAAGACTAATCCCATAATCATTTTCAGCTCTTGGCATGAGAACTGGCTTTTGGGATCATTCCTGGGCTCCTCATATCACATCGTTTTTCCTTGTCTGCTTTGAAGCAGTCAGACATAGTCCTCGTGTTGTTTGAGAAACAAAGTCTTGCTATGTAACTCAGCACAGCTTTGAACTGGCTATTTAGATTAGAAAGGCCTTGAACTCACAATCGTCCTGTCTTAGCTTTCCATGAGCTAGAATCTCAGCATGTGCCACCACCCCCTGTTCACCTAGAGCTTTACGTCTATCACACTGCTGTGAAATTGTTCCTCCTATTCCTCTGATAAATATCTTCTCCATCCCTTCTCTTTAGTGTGATCATGTAAGGTGGGCCCATTTAGTCTGCAGCATGACTGCACGGTGGTACAGCCAGCAGGAGTATTTGATGGGGGGTGGATGAATGTCCAGTAAAGGATGCGGATCCTCCACAGATATTTAAACCAAGAGTCATGACTACTACTCACAGTATCTGAGTGCACAGGATCTGACCACAGCTTCTCACCAGCTGTGCTCTCAACTGTATTAAACTCCTCCCAAGGGAGCTTTGGCCCATCAAGTTCTTCTATGCCCCTCTTCTCCATTGGGCTGTCACACTGCCACCTGCAGGTTATGGCTCTCCAGTCCCGACTCCTGCTTGGACTTATTCTCATAAATTTTCCTGCTCTTGGGTCCTCGATCCCCTAATGTTACCCAGTAACCCAAAGAAAGTTAGTGGGAGTGTAATAGTTAACTTGGATTGTGCATTAGGCCCGATATCAGTGAATAGGAATGCAAACCTCTGGGTGGGTCTTTGAGGCTGTTTCCAAGAAGACTAAATCACCAGGTCCCTGACCTGAAGAATGAACCATAGTATGAGGACATAATTGGGAGATGGTGAAAGGTATAAGGTGGGGGGTTATTGAAGGAAAAATGGAGTCACAGAGACTATACGCTCCCTGTCCACTTCCTGTATACACACACCTCTCTGCCTCCTGGCTGCCGCGGACTGAGTTGCCTTGCTCTATTATATCCCTCCAGGCTTGACACCACACACCAAAATATGTATTTTTTATGCCTGTAGGTTGTTTCTGCCAAGTCTTTTGTCACAACATAGTTGTAGACATCACCAATATGGTAAATACTTAGAATTTTCCAGAGGCTGTGATATAGTGACATCTCACTCTTGGCTTTTCAGGGAAAATCTTTTCCAATTAGGCAACTCTTTTAGGTCATCTTTTCCAAACAAAATTTTAGCCAGTCAGCTACCAGTTATTAATAGCAAGCCCTTTCAGTGGGTACAATTGTAAAAATATACTTATATGGTACTATATAGATAAAATGATGTATATTAATATTCATGAAATAGTAACACATTATGCAACAAAGTATAATGTAATACATATCATAATGCAATATAATATATAGTGCATTAATTATATGCACATTTTTATTGCATATTTTAAATAATAAGTAATATATTAATGAATACATATATAATATGCATGCTATATAATTTATAAATATTTGTGTTATAAGCAGATATACATATCATAATTTCAAATACAAATGGTAATTATATATGCAATACATTTAATATGCATAATCATGCTGAATAAATGGTATATATATTCTATGTATGTAATACACATATATGTAACTATATGTACATGTGTTCAGTATTAATACACAAATCACTATTTCTTTTATTTGTGTATTCATACCAGTGTCCCCAATTTTAATTCAATGTGATAGTTCTTTCTGGTCTTCTGCCTTTACCATGGTCATAAACATCTTCTCTTATAATAAGAAATTTACCTCTATTACATTAAATATATTTGCTTATTTGCCTAATTACTACAAGACCTCATTTAACATAATGGGTCTCTCATCTATGCTGGATATTCAGTCACATGATCGCCAGTGTTCCTTGTGTGGCTCTGTTTCCCTCAATCATTGCATGTAGCTCAGCCACCATGCTGGATCCTAAACTGGAGAGAGTGAAGGGGAAAAAGAAAGAGAGCAGGGAGGTAACGGGAGGAGAGGAGCAGAGAGAGCGGGATGTAAAGGCGAGGGAAGATGGAAAGAAGAAAGGAGAAGAAAAAGGATTGTTAGTTTTGTAAAATATCGTACACATAAATCACTGAAAAGAGATGAAATAGCTAAAACACGCAGAAGCCACTGTCTTTGCTTACTAAATTCAATGGGTGTAAAAATGATTCTCTCAAATCACTGTAAAGTTTGCTAAATGTTTTCTCTCTTTTTCAGTATTTATTCCACTGCAAATAGGTACATGGAAATAGAGAGCTAGAATCATCAAAATTACTTGTGTATTTCTAGATCCAAACAAACCTTTGTCTTTGTTACATTATTTTCTGTCAGTCAAATTCACTCATTTTCCATGTGGGTGGTATTTGCAAAAAGAAACTGAGTTATTATAACAAGGGAAACCTAAAAAATACTAACTGCACAGGAAAAAAATGATGTATCTGATTATTTTATTTTTAGAGATGTATATTTCCTATTTTATAAAGTTATTTGTGAATGCGATATAAAATTTAACATCTTTTCAAAGCCTGTATTTCTCTTCTAGTAAGAGTCTACACCCTCAACCTTGATTTAAATATATTTATTCTCCCACACTGGGCTGGTTCATGACCTTTAATAGCTTTTTAATTCAGATTTTTTATTATTATTTTTAATGTGTATGAGAGTGTCTGTGTGACTATTTGCCACATGCCTGGTATCCACATGCCTGATAGTATGAGGCCAGAAGAGAGAATCCGATCCCCCCTGTGACTGGAGTTACAGGTGCTTCTGCGTCAGCCCACATGGATTCTAGAAACTGATCTCTGGTCCTCTCGAAATGCAGAGCAGCAAGCTGGTTAAGCTAGTTAAGCTGGTTCAGCTGGTTAAGCTGTGCCAGTAGCCCTCATTTTGCTATCGTTTTTAAACAAAGCTTTAAAATTTGATTGGTATGATTTCTTTTTAGAAATCATGCACATAATTTCTTAATTGGAAAATATTTTATTGTTTATAATTTGTCTTAAAGCATAAGTTAAATGGTGTTTTTATTTGGCTAATTTTCAGCTTTTCCCCCATTTCTACTATCTTGTTTCTTATCTCTTTATTATGCTCTTCTACCTCCAAATTGTAAGATTATTCTGAGGCCCCCTCCTATTCCACCATCTAATCCTGCTGGTGTATTTTTGCAGCTGTATTTTTTGATGTTACTTAAGAGGCTTCCGGTTGCTCTTAATTTCATTTCTAAATGCCAAATCAATTGTTGAATAATCTATCTTTCCTTCTGCCAAGAAATGCAAGCTTTGTGAAACATAGACTCCATATGCATATGGGCAGATCTCCTGAATTTCTATCATTTTCTAATGGTGTATCAGTTGGTCCTGCAAGCCCACACACACTATTTTAATTACTTAGCAATTTACCTTAAATTTCCACATGTGGCAAAGCAGTCTTCCTCCACTACTCTTACTCATAGTGTTTCTGTCTGTTTTCATGAATTTATTCTTCCAGGTAAAAGTTATTATCAGGTTGTCAAGGTTTTTAAAAAACACATTAGGGTTTTGATGCGAGTGCACAGCACTAAGAAGAGGGCTTGAGGGAAATTGACATCTTTACAATTTTTGGTTATCTCATCCAAGAAAGAAGTTTCTTCTCTGTGATTCAGGTCATATTTTATGTTTCATAGGAAAAATTTATTATTTTTCTGAGTTTCATCCATTTCTCATTTAGTTTATTTCTGAGTATTTTGAAGATTTAGTTGACATGATAAGTAGTTTCATTGCTAAATCTTGTAAGCAGTCATTGATTTTAAAAAGGAATTAATTTGTATTACATGTGCCTACCATACTTTCTTGAATAGTACTTGTAATAACTTCATTAATCACCTGAGCAATTTTGCATATGTGAATACAATATCTTAAAATCATAATCACTTCACATTTTCCCATCCTATTTTATGAGCAAGTTTATGTTCATGTGTGTGTGGAAACAGGATACTCATATGTGTGCAGGTGGGTATGGCTGAATATGCAGCCATCTGCTAGAAAACTGCTATTTTGGCAGTACTTGGCTTTAATAATAACTTATGAACCATTAGTTCATTAATTGATGATGATGATAATAATAATAATAACCTTGCTTTATTTTGACAGCATTAAACCATCTTTGATTATTATGATCAATATGGCTTCTCCCATGCAATTACCCCTTTTACATGTTGTTTCTCTCCTCCTTAAACTGATTCTTTTCCTAACACCAGGGAGAATGCCCTTCCCATTTACTCTCAGATCCACAAGACTCCTTGTGTACACCATTACCTTCCAGAACTTAAGGAACCAACATAGTCCTTTTTATTCCAAGATTGCAAAGCTGGACATAAACCAAAAAGAACTGTGGTAGGCATGACTGGACAGACACTTATCATAGCAGAAATCAGAGCATAGAAATTTTAGTTTGCGTATCACTTAGTCATTGCAGTGTATCACAAAGCTTTATGGCTAAGTTGATAACCATTGGCCAAGCTTGTACTCATGTTAGTCAGTGAGGTAATTGGTGGGTCAGTATATGAAGCTGCTGCTTCATACAAATTATCTGTGGCTGATTATCTGATGTCGAGTTTGCCAGAGCATAGTTTAGTGTCTTTCACACACTGGCACAATGGGCTCCAAGTTACAAATACCACAAGGGAAAAAGTTCTCATCTTCAGGTGATTTTCAAGCTTCCATTTGTGTGTTAATATACCATAGGCTAAATGAAGTCACATATCTCATCCACAGAAAACAAACAAGAGAGCATTTGCCTCTTTGCAAATGACAGAGAGACAAGTATCTTTTGTGGAAATTTTCATGATGCTCCACAATTGTAAAATAACTTTTCTTTTTTATTTATTTATCTTTGCAAAGCAGAAAGTGACTGTAGCTCATAATTAGTAAATACCTACAGTGTGACTGGTACATTACAGGGAAATAAATTATGTACTACTACTTCATTCTTACAATGTTGACTACTAATGAGAAAACTGAAGCCTGCCAGTGACTTCTCCCTCATGACACAGTATGTAATCAGACAAAGAGCTTGCACATTGATCTTCCTGACTTCAAGTTCCTGGTCTTTTCTAGAATGAACATAATGCTTAATGAAAAGTGGGTGTGTTAGCCACCTCTCTGTCTTGGAAAAAAAATACATGAGATAATTAGTATATTAGGAGGAAGGTTTGTCTTAGCTTCATTTCAGGTTTCAATCCGTGGGTCTGACACCCAATTGCCTCTGTGTCTGTGTGAGGCATTACAGAGAGAGCTTCTAGTAGAAGAAGTTGCTCATTTTGTGGTGCCAAGAAGCAGAGAGAGACAGGAATGGGCAAGGATGTCAATATTCCCTTCAAAGATATGCTCCCAATGACGTAACTTCTTTCTACTAGGCCTTACCTTCTGAACCCTGGCCCTAGATCAACGCAAAGAAAAACTTTTTGAGTATGTGCCATTGGGTTCCAACTTGACCAGAATCACAAAATTTTAGAATTACTATAAAGTTATTTTCTCCTTCTGTAGTTCCAGAAATAGAGACTGAACTGAAAGTTCAGAGATTTCTATTGTGACTAGAACTACATTAAGAGTTTATTGTAAAGTAGAGTGAGAAGAGTCATTTTAACCCAAATATATATGTGTTCCTGGGATCCTCAATTACAGACAATTTGCTCACATTATATCAATAAAGCTATATGCTTGGTGAGCACACATGTCACTGATAATTCTGAGCACAGTATGGTGTTTGTAAATAAAAGGGTGTTCTCCTATGACAGGTCTGATGTCTTTCTGTTGTTCATTGATTGGCCATCATCTTCAGGCAAGAGGAACTAAGTAGAAAGCAAAACTGATATATCACAGACAAGTAAGTCCTCATTGATTTAAGACCATAAATTATAAGCCTAGAAAGCACATGGGTTTCTCAATACTGTAAAGGAAGAAGATTTCTTTAAAGCAGTTATCATTGGCTTAAACAGCTTTTGTTCTGAGCAATCTCTTGTGCGGTCTGGAACTTACCCAAGCTAGAGGAAACCCACTTTCACAGTCTTTGTGACCCGAGACTCAGAAGGAATGAATTAGAGTGGGGTGATTTGTGAACAGGGACTGTTAAACATGCATGACAAGGACTTGAGGATCCAACAAGTGGTAATAAATTATGACCTTAGATTTAGCCAAGAAAATCCTAGGTGTAAAAGGAAGAGGGAACAGCGAAGGAACACAGAGGGTAGTCTTTATGGGAAGTTGCTATTGGCTTAGGAAACAATGGTGCCATGCAGAGAGGAAGTGAATACTCTAATACCTTTTGTCTCATCTCTCTAATTTTCAGTCAATGTCTTTGATTGGTTAAATCCAGTTAAGAGTGAAAAATACAAGGAGCCCATTGGTGTAAAACCTGTCAATCCAAGGGTGTGTGCAAATATTGGTAGTTGGATCTAGATGATAGGCCCCAAAGAGTTAGCAGTTGGATTTCATTCTCCAGAGCAGAGTATTCTAATGCTCCGTGCCATGAAGTCCTTTCCCACAACAGATATGGAAAGGACATTCTGTAACTGCCTTCCCCTTATTTTCTTGTTCTCTCTCATGACTGCATTATAACACACAAAGTGCCCTCTGTAACCCACCTATCGATCCGTTGTTTACTCTGAGAACCTAGCTTTGGCAAGATGGTGCTTGTCTGTCTCTGGTTTCAAGTATCCTTGGGCCGGTGGTGGCAGCGCACGCCTTTAATCCCAGCACTTGGGAAGCAGAGGCAGGCGGATCTCTGTGAGTTTGAGGCCAGCCTGGGCTACCGAGTGAGTTCCAGGAAAGGTGCAAAGCTACACAGAGAAACGCTGTCTCAAAAAAACAAAAAACAAAAAACAAAAACAAAAAACAAAAAACAAAAAAAACCTTCAAGTTTCCTTGGCCCATGGTTCTGGAGGTTGAGTCCACTGCAATCCTGTCTGCAAAATCCAGTGCTTGATTGTTTTACACTTGCTCATAATGAAGGAAGAGTCAACAATGTATGGAAACTGTAGAGATGTCCAGGAGACCCATCAACTAGCTTTAATGAGTCTGTTTTTCATTGCCTTGTGATTGTTGGTCATTGTTTCCACTCTGAAACTAGTTTAAATTCTTTTTTAGCTCTTGTTAGTTTCCTTATCTAATATGAGTATCATAACACTACGTTGTTACCCTGCACAGAAGAAATAAACTATTATGTGTAACAGTATTTTCTGAATTATAATTAAAAACACAATATAGAATACAAGTAGGTACCTTTGATAATTTTCACTTTTAAATCAAACATAAAGGTGTAAACTTTGTGTATGTGTGTATGCGCGCGCATGTACACACATGCCAACGTGGAGTCCTGCTTTCTTTTCTGTTGCTGTGATAAAAACACTCTGACCAAAAGCAGTTTAGGGAAGAAGAGGGTTTATTGGATGACACTTCCAGATCACAATCCATCAATGACAAACATCAGGGGAGGGACCTGAAAGAGAAACCAGGGAAGAATGCTACTTGCTGGCTAGCTGATAGGCTCGTGTTTACCTGACGTTTTTATACAGCATAGGACAGCCTGCATGGAGATGGTACTGCCCACAGTAGGCTGGGGCCCTCTTTCATCAATGAACAACCAAGACAATCCTCCACAGACATTTCCACAAGCAAATCTCATCTATATAACTCCTCAGCCAAGGCTTTCTTCTCAGATGGCTGTAATCTGTGTCAGATTGACAGTCAAAACTAACTGTGATACACAGGGACCTGAGTTTGATCTCCTGAGCCTGGTGGCTCGTGCATGGAATTGTAGCACCAGAGAGGCAAAGAAGGAGGAATTCCTCCAGGTTCCCTACTCAGACAGGCTAGCGTAATAACGAGCACACCCACGTCTCTGTGAAAGGCCTTGTCTCTGAAACAGAAAACAGGAAAATAAGGTGAATGGCTTCTGAAGCATAACTGCAAGTGACCTCTGACCTACAAATGCAGGTATACACACACACACACACACACACACACACACACACACACACACACACACGAACAATCATGGCAAACCAGTTAGTGCAGATAATTTTTAAGGAGATAAAATCCCTCTGTGAGTTTCTCAGTAAGTGCACCCATCTGTTGCTGAGTTCTTCTGGCCAGACGGTTGGAGTAATTTTTCTCCCCAATCATTCAACACTTTCTACTTAATGTAGACACTTTAAATGCTTCAACAATCCAACCAAATCTGCAAAACCAGCTCCTCTCCCCACCTTTATCTCCTGTCAGCCACTCAGAACGCAATGAAATACATTGAGACATTGAGACGATGAGTTAAGATTACATAAAAATGTCCCGAAGATTGAGAAGTTGGAAATTTACATTTTTCCAAATATGCCTGTTATATTTATTATCTCATCCCTTTCCCCTGCAGCTGGAAACTCCTTGTAGGGAGACTTCAGCCATGAGAAGAAATAAATATTACCTTACAACTCTGGTGTTTTATGTTCACCATGGAATCATATAGACTCTGACATATGTTCTTCACTTGTGATTTCAGTTTCCCAGTAGAGGAAGCAGAGGCATCTTTGCTCCATACTCAATCTCTTGGAGTCTATACTTGTTATGTTTCATACCAAGACCACCTTCACATTCTTGGATGTATCTCGGTGTGTCCAGCCTGGTGGATTTGCAAAGGCTATTCCTGCTGTCTGATACCCCGTTCCCTCATCCGTGCTTCTGGCAAATGTCTGTTCATCTTTCCGCTGTAGTTTTCCCTACAGCCTTCTCTCACCCACATTATGAATTAGCTACACCTTTGGATGAGCCCTCCACAGTGCTTACATGTGTTCACAGGCGTAAGATGCTTGGGTATATTTGTGCTGCCCTTCTAAATTAAATCATAAGCATTTTGAAAGCTGTATCTATCCTAGTGACTCTTTATTTCCAATTATGACAAGTGTGTGATCTTTCCATTTTGTTGGATAAATGAAATAACCCAACATGTATCTAACTGATGGATTTATTACAAAAAATGCATTATATAGGTTCACTTTAACTCAATGTTTCATCCAAATTAGTCATCTTTTCACTTTTCTGGCCAGTATCTCTAATGATCCCATAATGAATTGGCTCAGTCTCATTGGTGTGATTCCATGGTGGTCTTTCAGCTTTGGAACACAGGTGAGGCAGTACATTGTTACATACTAGGTTTTATTTTTTATGTGTCTGTGTATGAGAGAGAGAAAGAGAGACAGAGAGAGACAGAGAGAGATAGAGAGCATTTTCACAGGTGTTTGACATATACGTGTGTATATGTGTGTGTAGGCCTGAGGTTGGTTTGGGAAGTCAAGTTTTCCCCAATTGTTCACCACTTTATTTGATGAGGAGAATCTCTCAGTTGAACCCAGAGCTTGCTAATATAGCCTAATCTAGCCATCCAGTTTACAGGTAGCCTCTATGCTTGCCTGACATTTGTGAGTTCTGAAGATCTCAACTCTGGTCCTCACAAGTGTATGGCAAGTGTGTTACCCACTGAACCAACTCTCAGCACAGTGTTGGGGATTTACTTGGTAAATGTTGCTTTTGTTAATCAACTACCTATCTGTTCAACCACTGTCCCTTCTAATGGAGGATTTATCTTCCTAATATTGAAGGTTGTTCAAGGGTGACACATACAGTACACAAGTATTTCCTCTCAATCAATGGCTTGACTACATTTTCTTTCTCTCTTTTATTTTAGCGTGAATTGTATTTTTAGTTATTTCTGTTTGCAACTGGAGCTCTGGGGACTCAAAATTAGCATGTTAAACTGTACTCATGCTATACACAACAGAAACAGTAAGACCTTAGGCTCCACATGACTCCACTGTGTTCTGTCTAAACGAACCTTTATGAACCAACTGTTGTCCAGTTCTCCATGGATCTGGATCCCCTGGACCACAACACCACTTGGTAAGATGAAGTCCTCAAGGATGACATCAGGCACAGCAGTCAGGGTGTGGATTCTGGGGCCCCTGTGCTTATTTTTCATATGCTTTTTTTTTAAATAAGCTTAGTCAGAATTCTCCTCTGAGCACTGAAGGCTGCACAATTCCCATGGAGCTTTTCCTCCAATTCACACTTTGGCTGGACTTAACGTTTTCTGGAAAGGTTTCAGTTGAGGAACTGGCACAAAATTTTTGATAGCTTTCCACTACTTCAGTTTCCTCAGCTGTTGTGAGGCTGAGTTCACATAGATGCACTCTGAGGTGTGAGTTCATCTCCAGCTCCAACAGTGCCTGAAAGATGCTCTACTCAGCTTGTGTGACATCTCACCTTTGGGCTTCATGATCTTGGCACGTAAGCTGAATGTGGCTTCTTCCTTTACGGAGTGCCGACTTGGAGGAGCTTGATTGCATTTGCTTGATAGCTTGGACCAAACAGAAGAAATGCTGTCTTCACTTCATCTGTCCCTCTATTCATACTTCTGTCTTCTCCTCTCTCCTTTGTCTTTCTCCATTGTCCTCTCTTTGGAATTATTTGACAGTTAGAAATATAAAATCATATCATCACTTAAAAATAAAGAGTTTCATTCCAATATATGTACCTACTATTTCTTTCTGTGACTTATGTCATCAGCAAAGATGTCCAACACAACTCTGAATGTAAGTGATGGGAACAGACATCTTTGTTCCCAACTGAAGGGGAAGATGTTGCTTGCATCTTTTATCATCAGCTGGAATTCAAGGCAAAGCCTTTCTGTGCTTGCTCTTTATTAAGTGGGACTAATTATCTTTCCCAGTATGTAGCAACACTTTAGTATTAATGACCATTGACTTTGATTTTTCTTTTTTTCCAATACAAAAAGAAAACACGTTTTCGTTTTATTTAAGAAATTTTTTTATTCATTTTACATACCAACCACAGATCCCCCTCTCATCCCTTCTCTTGCTGTCCCCCACAGCCTTCCCCATCGCACTCCCATCTCCTCCTCCAAAAGGGTAAGGATTCCCATGGGGAGTAAGCAAAGCCTGGAACATTCAATTGAGACAGGACCAAGCAGGATCAAGGCTGAACAAGGCATGGCACCATAGGTAATGGGCTCCAGAAAGCCAGCTCATGCACCAGGGATAGATTCTGATCCTCAAACAGGCCAAGCTACACAACTGTCTCCCACATGCAGGGGGCCTAGTTCAGTCCCATGCAGGGTTCACAGCTGTTGGTCTAAAGTTCGTGAGTTCCTATGAGCTTGGTTCTCTTGTCTCTGTTGATTTCTCAATCATGATTTTTTTTTGAAAAGTTCAAGAGGGGTTAGTTTATTGTGCTTTCTCTGCTCTTCCCTCACTAGACTAGAAGTATGTACATGACACATGTTTGGATTCAATAAATATGTGTTCTGATGATGTTGACAATGAAGATTCTATATGAGAGCAAGAACAGTATCTATTGTGTGTGAATGGGGCCAAAATGTAGGAAGTCCCAAACATGTATAGTGTCTCCCATAAACAATGATCCACACCATGACCCCTTTTAAGATAAAGATGCCAACGAAGTCTGAAATAACAGCCCTTACTGCAAAGACAAATGTATAAGTCTAGTCCTAACCCTAGTCTTAACCTAAGAAGATAATTGGATTCATTTGCAGTTTTTCAAGCGCAATAGACTTTGCTTTTTGTAAGATGATTGTATTTTCTTATTTACTCTACTCATGAGGAAAGTTACATAGATTTATCTTTAGTTTCTAGTCCAACCTTGTACACTTGGAATAAACCTCACTTAGTACTGATGTTACCTTTGATCTGTTACTGGATTTGCCTTGCAAATATTTTGTTAAAGATTTGAAACTTGTATTGATGAAGGGTATTGATCTCTAATTGCCCTGTCTGATAATGTCTGTCCTTGTTGGCGCTCTACCTCTGAGCTATATCTCTAGCCCCTTTGCCAGGTGTCAGAGCAAGGACAGTGCTGATGTCGAACAAGGAGCTCATTTCTGATCCTTTATTTTTCTTCTGGAAATGAGAATCAGTGAATTAAAGCAGGGACTCTTTAAGTCTTTTGAGACATCTTAGTCATTTGCTCCCAAGAAAACACAGATTCCCTTCTTATCACAGTGTGGGATGCCATCTCTTCCCCTGTATAGTAGCTGGAAGCATTACATTGTTTAAAGAAAAAATGTGAGGACCATCCCATATGAATTTAAATGTCTTTGGACACCAGTGAAGGTGCATATTAATTTTTATTGTGGTCACTTTTATTCTCATATGGTTTTCCCACAGATATTCCTTCTTTTAATTCTGACTTTCCAGGATCTGCATCATATGTTGTGAAAATAACCCCAGTGTGTTACTTTCTCAGCATCTTCCAGAAGCAGAGTCAGAAGTTGTATGAAAATATGCAAGATGGTGATAGATTGTTCTTTAAAATTTGTCTTGAGAACTCTTACATCAACATTTATGTCCCAGGATATGGTTATAAATTGGAGAGTAATTTATTATCTTCTACAAAAATAGAATGTAATGAATATACTTTGAGGAGAGAGCTGTAAAATCTTCTCGCTGGCTGTGGCCAAAGAAAAGTTAGTAAGGACTCAGCTTTCCCTCAGCAGTTTCCAGCTTGCCTGTGTTAGTCTAGTCCTTACTTCCCATGTCTGATTTCAGTAGTATTGCCAACCTACACCCCACTCCTCCCTAAGGCTCACATAGGTTTTTCTGTCTAAACTTAATACGTCTAATCAATTCCTCCTTCTACTTCCTACCTTTTTCTTGGATTTGGTAGTCTTCTATCACAGTGCCTTATGGTTTAAGGTACATGAACAACACATGCTAGGTGAGCATTGTAAATGATAGCTTCCTTCCAGGAACCATTTCAGTTTTCACAGATGCTCTCCTGGAATCACAGAAAAACACTTGGACAGACTGAAACATATGCTAGGAATGGCAGCAGAAAATTCAAATTTCAAAATCNCGGATCCTAAACTCCCCTTGTGATCTTGAATAAAGAATTGCTAATTTCTAGGACCCCTGTACGTCATTTGAAAAGCATCATTCATAGCACATTTCTTGATATTTTATGTTACTGAGAACATGAAATGATATCCTGTGAATGTAAAGAAATTGAGATAGGCCTATAACCTCATAGAGGCTGATCCACCCATTTTGCTCCTTTGTATTCTAAGAGTTGGAAAATACATATAGAGCCAAAATGAANTAAATGTGNTTAGTCTATCAGAGGTTTTCAGTATTTGGTTAACCTTCAAATTNGACCTTATCAAATCAATCATTACTAGCTTTCATAAGAGTGTTACCTCAACCAACACAGCAGTACTGTTTGTTGTTGTTGACTGAATCTATTTCTTCAGAATCTANATGCTTTTTAAGAATAAACCTTCCTAACAGCTCTAACTTATGGCAAAACAGGAACACATTATGTCTTAAGATTCCTTTTGCTGTTTCTAGTTGATAATTTTGAGTGAAGGGTAAGAGAACAGCCAGCATGGGATTTCAGAATGCTGCATAACCAGATGGATATAGGAACACAGAGTCCCCTGGCTCAGCTGAAGTCATTGTTGGTGTTTGAAGGAAGCCACTGATCTATAAACAGAACTTATATCTTTATGCCTTGCTTTGCTTACTGATACCTGCATTCCA